>JARHVA010006830.1:277500-292500 GCA_037957365.1 Torreya grandis
ATCCAAAATTAATTAAATTAAATTTTCAATATTATGATAATGTATCGATGATAATTAAAAAAATTCTCTTTATTCATATATCTTCCAAAACTATTGCTTAAACTCTTAGAGATTTATTTCCCATACACCAACAACAACTTCTACTCCGAAATTTATTCACTACATTTATTGGATATTAATATGATGGTTTAAAATTTATAAATTTATTTATATATTTTTTATATTATTTCCTTCTTGTTTCTTAAGCCAAATATCTCTCAAAAAACTTGAAACTCATCATAATATGCTAAATTTGGTCATTTTGCTATGTTGCATAACTCTAAGTTAGGTTTAAGATAGATTCAGGTTTCATTAATTATTTATGAATATACAATACATATGTTTATACACTAAATAACCATTTCTTAAGGATAAATATCTTTACAAGATACAAAAAACCTTCCAAACTCTTAATAAGAAATTCCAATTTTTGAATTTCTAATTTCTGAGGGAAACCTAGAAAAACCACCAAATGACCTAAAAAGAAAATGAAACCTAGAAAAGGTATATTATTGATGAAATATGACCTATTACAAATTATAATTTTAAAAAACAACATAATTTAACTAATTAAAAGCATGTACAATCATTAAAATACTAGGGAACAAAATAATTATTAATGAGCTAATGTACCAATATCTTCAACACTGATGCCATGTTTGGATATCTGTGAAGGTTTCATCTAAGTTTCATCATCATGTGGATATTTATACCACTTGATCAAGTATTGGCATTCCTCCTTTCCTATGGTCTTATTCACCACCTTGTTGTCTAGAGTGGCTGAAATTTAATATTGATGTACCTTTGGTAACTGTTGATCCAAATTAATGATATGATCATTTTTACCTTCAGATGCCCCATCTAAGTTATCATATCCTTTAAAAGTATAAATATATGATAAATTAAATATGGGTGAGATTATAATGTCAAATCTAAGCTTTACTACATAGGCATTAGCATATATTATCCTTAAGACCTTACAATGTCTAGTTTTCTTAAACTTTAACTTATTATATTCTTGTTTAGGGGATATTTATTTCCTAATATGTGGAATTACTAGATAACCTAACTTAAAATTCACTTATTTTCTTCTCATATCAACAAATCTCTTATACATGTACTTAATTCTAGCTATTATTTGACCTGCTAATGCAACTCTTGCATAGCTATAACAAAATCCTCACCTTCTACACTTATTTTATAATACTTTCCCAAGTTAATCATATCATAAATCCCTCTTGGATGGATTAAATACACAATACATAATATTATATAAAATTTACTTGTATTTAGAGAATTATTATATGTAAATTCTACTTGAGATAGTGTTTGATTCCATTATTTTGGATGATCAATTACCAAATTCCTAATTATGTTTCCAAGACACCTATTGAGTAATTCAGTTTGAAAATCAGTTTCAGAATTGTAATCTGATATGAATATTAAACTTTCCCCCAAATTCTTTTATAGTGTCCTCCGAAATATTCTAACAAATTTTGTATCCCTTTCAGATATAATGCTTCAAGGAAACCCATGCAATCTGACTACTTCTTTGAATCACATGTTTGTAATGTTATTAGCATCACTTATTTTTATACAAGGTATAGAGTATTCCATCCTAAAAAACCTATCAAGTAAAACAAATATAAATTCATTGCCCTTTTTTTTTTGGTATTCCAAGCCCAAAGTCCATACTCAATGAATCCAATGGCCTACTAGGAATATGCAATTATTGATATATGTGTAAATTTTAATTTTATCTTTTAGAATGTTGACATATTATGCACATTTGTACAAACCTCTTTACATCAGCTAACATTCCTAACCAATAATAGTATGTACTCAATTGATTAAGTTTTATTGTTTTCCTGAAGTGTCCTCCCAATATGCCACTATGTTTCTCCTTTTGTAGATTTCTCTCATTGGCCATATTAGTATGCATAACTTGATACCCTTGAATAGTAGTCCATATTTTTGTATACAATCCATCCATGGGATCTTATCCTTTTTAATTTTATCCTCACATGATTTATAGACCTCTTTGAAATGATCTTCTCTATACTAGTCATTTAACGAATCAAATCATAAGACATTCAAATCAAACTACTACATAATAGAGTTTATTTTAATTAATCCATCCACAAGTTTAATATATTTACCAATTTTTTTCTTAATAAAAAAATAAAAACATTAAAAAAATTCAACATGTTTCATATGCCTTTGAATTAATTTAGTTTCACTAATAATTATTTCTAAGGCATTGTTACCTCTATATAGCACAAACTCTTAGGGCAATAAATAGTGTCTCCATTTATTCAATGATTAGACAATAGCATAATTTTATTTTTCATATGATGAATATTTATTATTTAACTCATTATTATTTTCACTAAATTATGTAATTAATTTTCCCTCTTAGCTCAAAATAACTCCCATAGCAGTTTCACTAGTATCACACTCTAGTTGGAAAAGCTTACTAAAATTATAAAAGATAATATTGCTTTTTTTGTGATATTTTTATTTATAAAATAAAATATTATCTTAGCTACTTGGTTTGTTGAAATTGATTTGTTTTCCATTTGATAGTTTCCACTATTGAAGCATAAATGCCACCAAAACATTTTATAAACTTTGTATAAAAACTAGCCAAGCCATGAAAACTTCTTATCTCAAATACACTCCTTGGATTAGGCCATTATATTATGTATTTGACATTCTCTTTGTATATATTCAATCCCTCTTAAGAAATGGCAAATCCTAAATAATTCAACTCTATTTTCATTAAAGTGCAGTTCTTGAGATTGATTGCCAACTTTTTTTCTTGTACATTGTTTAAGACTATTCTAAGGTGTTTAATATGTTCTTCCTTTGAATGGATGTAAATAAAAATATCATATAGTTAAATAATTAAAAAATTACCTATGAAATTTTTGAGAACCAAATCAATTAGCCTGTAAAAGGTGCTTAATATATTAGTCAACCCAAATGGCATTATAAGCCATAAATATAGTCCATCATTGGTATTAAATATTGTTTTTCATTCATCTCCCTCTCAAATCCTAAACTACTGATAGCCCTTTTCCAAATATATATTATATAAATACATTGCACCACTTAAACAATCCATTAGATAATTAATTCTAAGCAAATAAAATATATACCTAATTATAATATTTTTATAGCTATCGAATCAGTACACATTCTCCATCCTCCATACCACTTATGGGTTAGGACTAATGGAATATCAAAATGACGTAAATTTTTTTATGATTAGGCATTTGTATAGCAATTCTTGAACTTGTTTATTCACTTCCTTAGTTTTTTTGGTGTCATCATGTAGTATACCATGTTTGGTAGATTATCGCCTAGAATAATTTCTATATAGTGATTGATGTTTCTCATTTGAGGTATTTCATTATATAAGTCATACACAACAATATAAATAAATTCACTCAGAAAAATTTATTTCTAGAGGCATATTAGATAGTTTTATGGTTTTAACAATTATTTTAGGTCTATTACCTAATCCATAACTTACCTCTTATTTTCTAATTTGATGCAAGAATATTTTCTACTTATTAATATCACCTTAGGATTTATTCTAATATTTTATTTTATTCTTTTAATGGTATTCATGTGTGATTCCTTCCATGTTTCCTAGAAGATTAAGTATTGTTTCTACCATCATGTTTGGATTTCCTATGAAATTACCAAGGTCTACCCAATAGGACATGGAAGACATCCAAGGGCAAGACATCCCATAACACCTCATCATTATAACTACATATTTTAAACTCTAACATTTATTATTCATTTACCAAGACTTTGTATCCATTTTATATACATAAAACCTTATAAGGAGAGGGGTGTGTTTCCCTTTTTAATACTAACATGTCAACCATTTCTAAACATACTAGATTATCAATATTTCCACTATCTATAATTAACATGTAGCATTTACCTTTAGACTTATGGGTGGTTCTAAACAATGTATTCCTTTATGTGTGCTCCTTGATCTCTTTGTTTGGATACAACAATAGCCTCTTCATAAACATAGATTCTCCAAATTTAGGTACATCCTCATGAAAAGATGATCCCACACTCTTGTCATTATCTTGGATAATTTGATCTCTGCCCTGACTAGTTGAAGGATTATCTTGGTAGTCATAAGATCTATTCCCATACTTGGGTTTTTAAACACCTACTTATGAAGCCTCTTCCTTTGACTCTTGTGAATAGTCTCCTATCTATGAATGAGTAACCAAGTCTTATGGTTTTACCTTGACTTTTTGAAATATTAACTTCTTCATTATGGATATAAAACTGATTCCTTTCACCATGTTGTCCTTTATCTCTAAAATATCTACCTATACCTCTTGAATGTTGAGTCTACATCCTAGATAATTTATCATGTATTTTAAGGGTAATATGGTATCTTTCCTCAATTTTTCTTAGTTATATAAGGATAATATCATTTTGGATGTTAAACCTTAACCTATTTATATATCTATCCACATTTTCATCATCTTGTTCTATATGTCCTTCATTGATGGTCATATTGCAGAACCCCTCTATATAATCCTTCATTATCATGTTCTTTTGCCTTAGGGTTTAAAGCATCATAAATAGATTGGTATGATAACATTTTTACATGATATCACCTTTAATTTTTTTCACCATTATATTCCAAATCTTGATCTTTTATTAACCTTTACTTCATCTATCATCTTAAACTCCATCCCACCAGAGGGATGCATGACCTTTCTATATTGTGCTAACAAACTTAACTTTATTTTCATGATTTCTTCCCTAATATTTAAAATATTTATCCATTGAATTGATCTAGTCAACTAACTCCTATAAATTAAATATACCTTTTTAGATAGGTACATCTACCTTGGGTTTTGAGTTAACTCCCATGCTTGCTCTTCTAGATATCTATTCTACACTTTCTTATCCATATTCTTGTTTTACATCCTCTTCTTGTGGTATTTATTTTTATCTATCATTGGCATATCCTATATCAACTCTCCTTGATGATAAAAATTAATGTCTTAAAAATAATCTTGAATATTTCCCATTTCCTCTATTTTTTATAGTAGATTGCCTTCTATGGCCTACTTTGCCTCTTAATATAGATACCATAGTTATGAGATTCTATATTAAATATTTTTATCAATTAATTTATTGATATATTTAAAAAACATTTTCAACCTAAAATTATGTTGTAATATTGATATTGTGTAAGGGGGTGCTTATGATCTTTGATTATTTAGTAGATGAAATTGATTAGTAGGCTTGAAGACTTTCTACTAGGTATATTTGTTCATTTTACACTTTAATCCGTAAATAAAACTTTTATAATCATAAAATTTATTCACACATTCATTTTTATGTCATACCAAATTAACATATCCATTTACACCTTAATCCTTGCTTAGAAGTGTAAGACATGCAAAATAAGATTTTTTAGACACAAAAAATAGGCATACAAACTATAAAATTTAAATAAATTCAATTGTAAGTAACTTCAAAAATTTAAATGATATTTAATATGGCACAAAAATAATATTTTATCTACACAAGTTTTTAAATACTTTTGATTATTTGTTTTGGAAATATACATTTTTTAGGACTATTGCATAAGGTCTTTAATAGTAATCTATAGGTTTGTAAAATTAAAAACATAATATATTCCTCTATATTGATCTTAAATTAATTAAATAATATATATCATTTCAAAAAAAATATCTTCAATTATAATTCAAATTTTTTTTAAAAAAATTATCCAACCAATATATATAAAGATTTGTGTATTTCAAAATCTTGAACTAGCGTTTGAAGTCTGCTAATGTGTTTAGAGTAATAAAGTAATGGATAATTTGAGTTTGATTTACTATTTTTAAATTATTTATCTTGTACATTGTCTTACCCACCATTATATACATTTACATAAAATTTTAGAATTTGAAGAAATCTAAAAATTGAACAAAATAATGTTTCATTGACTGTATGTGCAATCTTGTTTAATATAATAGACCTATATCATCTTATCAAACATTTAACATGTTAAATTTTAATAAAATTAAATTAAAGGTAATTTTAAATCAAAAATACATTCACTTAAATTTTCAAACTTATGATATCGTATCCAAAATCTTAGAAAAATGTTATATTTATTCATATAGCTTAAAAAATAATTACACTGATTCCTACAAACTTCTTTCCAACAAACAAACAATAAATTATACTCTATACTTTATTAATAAAATTTAGTACCTCATAATATGATGTTTCAAACGTTATAAATTTGTTTATATGTGTCTAATATTATTTTTTTCTTGTTTCATAAGCCAAATATCTCTAAATCAGCTTTAAACTCATTCCAACATGCTTAATTTAGTCATTTTCATATGTTGCATAACTATTAGTTGGGTTTAAGATAAATTTAGTATTATTTAATGGATGAGGGACATATAATACATGTTTTTAGACCCTAAATAACCATTATAAAAGGATCAAAACCTTTAAAACATATAAAAACCTTCCAAAATTTTAATAACAAATTCCAATATTTAAATTTCTAATTTTGGCAAGAAACCTAAAATACCACCAAATTACCTATAGATAACAAATCAAACCTATAAAATCCTTATTAATGAATAAACATGACCTATTATACCTTATAATACCAAAAAATAAACATAATTGAACTATTTACAAGCATACACTTGCATCACATTTTAGGATATATAAAGAGATATTTGAATTGATGATGATATATATTTTTTTAATTCATTAATTAATAATAATTATCATATTTATATAATTATTATTACCAAATATTTTATAATTGATGGTAATTTTGGAGATAAGGATAATCAACTTGTTCAAAAAATCACAACTGAACACGAGTGGGAAATCATATCTAGGTTAAAACATAACAATGTTATAAGGTTAATGAAATATATATGTTGTAAATAAGACATATTTATATACAAAAAGAATTTAATAATTAATATAAATGTGAAGAATACTCAAATAATGTGATAAAATTTATAAGCAACATGAAATTTAATATTTTTTATAGATTATTATAGAGTTCCATATAACAACTATGTAATTTTGGGTAATAAGAAAAAAGAATAACATGATATACTAATGACACATTATCATCAAGGTAAAAATACATCACCATTATGCATGATAAATAAATAAAAAATAGGAATAAAAACAAATCTAATTATTGTCATTCATCAAGCTCTTAAAGATGCAACATTCTCATATTGTTCTCCACTTTGATCACTTCATATTCAAGAAGAGATCTTAAAAATAAAATACACATTTATTTATGAAATGAGATTCAATGGATAAATTTTTCTATAAAAAATAGACTTTAGACTCTGACAAACATTTATAGAAAATTTAAACATTAATTTTGATAGTATATCTATGATTTTGGTTAGATATTTGAGTCAAATAATTCATATTAATGAAAAACCAACATAAAATATTAATGTATGTGCAAAAATATTGAGATAATAATTTACAACAATTCTTAATTTGATAAGATATTTAGAAAAAAATTAGAAATTGAGGAATAAAAAAATTCCACTGGCTTCTCAAAAATCTAAAAGATATAAATCCAATCATTCATGATTAAAAAATTTTTAATGAAAAGATCCAAGGTTAGAATAGATATATCCACAAATAAATAATTTGACAATATTATTCTTTTTCTTTACATAAATGATAATGTGTATAACAACAATATAATCAAAATACATTAATTGAAAATACTTGTTACATGTAGCAATAAAATAAAATTATGTAGTATCAATGCTCCAATATTAGGTTAAAATGATGAAATTGATTTGTATATTTTAATTTATAATGATGAAAGGGTTATTTTAAATTCCAATATTTGTATAGAAGCATAATTTTTAAATTGATAAACAATATATTATATGTATAACATAAAAACTCAAGAATGCATAACCAGATCCACCAACATATTTTATGGTTGATTTTGACACTTAAAAAAGAATAGTATTTTATGATGTAACTCTATTTACAATTTAAATTTAACCAATACAAATGGGACACAATAAAAAAAACTACCTTTATGGTTGTATTGGGCATTAACAATTCATAAATCAAAATATGTGACTCTTTCAAAAGACACAATTAAAATGGGTTATAAGTAGAAAAGATGGTTAAAATTTGTTGTTATATCCCATTTAATGTCCTTGAAAGGACTAAAACAATTTCTAACATCTACAATTAAAAATATTAATAGCTAAAAAAATAGAAACTAACTTCGAAAGAAAAGTTTGACCAAGAGAGACTACAATTTTTAGAGGATAAGTAATTCCATGTAAATATCTCAAATTTATTTCGATGAATATGAAAGAATTCATTATTTCAAATTTTATGTGATGTGTATGGCACATTTTGATGTGTATTAAATGATTCTTTATTTTAAGAAATTTGTCTTATGTATATTACACATTTGGATGATTTAAAATGCTTAATTTCTATTTTATTTCATCATATGTATGTTTTACCTTTTGAATGATTTAAAAATACTTTATTTAATTTTCATTTAATGTTGTTTATATTATACATTTATTTATTTTTAAATACTTCATATTATATGTTAAATAAAAATTTAATATGCAAATATGATACTATCATACATATTTTGAATAAATATATGTGAAACACATCAAGATATATCATTATAAATGCACCTATTCCATTTATGTGATAAATAAAATATAATATAGTCACTGAATTTTAAATCAATTTACCTAAGATAATTATGAAATTAAATATACGTTATGTACAATGTGGTATTTATGGTCTTATAATTAAAAAATATTACAATATTCTTAATTTTAGATAGTGTCTTATTTTTACACTATTCTAATTTTATAGTAGTATTTTAAAAGTTTATAAAAGACATGACTATGCTATGTAATATTTATAGTAACTTATATATTAATTTTAAATAAATATGAACTTTCTATGAGAAGAGTTTCAAGATGTAACATTTTTACAAATACTTATAAGTATAAAAAATTATATAAAATATAGCCAACGTAAAAATAAATCTATGAAATCATTATGTATATGCCACAAATATTCTAACATTATCAAATTTTCTATAAATTATTTAGAATAATGTTTTAATAAAAGGAACTTTTTTTTAATGTAGTGAATAAATAAAAATCTATAGGTTTAATATACAAATCATATCAAACATTAGATTATATACAACCATGTTGGTAATATTATGTTTAAGTGACATTAAATTATAATCTAAGAGAAAAATAGTACTAAATGATAGGTTAAATTTTAACTTTCTTTTCAAAATCATTAATAAATATGGGTTCCTAGTGGTTTTATCTAATTATGATTTAATATATATACATTAAGCATATCATATCTCTCCCTATATCTTCATCATCATGAAAAAATCCCTAAGTAGAGCTTTATCAAAGGAAAAATCACTAAATCTCATTAGCTTATTTAACATTTCTAAGAATGTAAACATCTCTCATAGTCAATTTATGGGTGATATAATTATGGGAAACTTTACTATTATTTTGGAATCAAGAATTTTTAAACATAATCTTGATTGGTATCATTATGCTTTGGTTTAGGAAGTTATCCTATTGAAATCTAATATTTTCTTCGTTCACACTTTGCCCCATTAAAAAAATATATTAAGATTAATATTTTCGGGGGATTTTGTTCATGTTATCTTCTTAGTAAATAATTATATATCCCCCTAATTTAATATGTGGCCAAAAATGAAATTTTTATTGATATGAAATCAAACTTTGAAAATGATCATGTTAGAGTTCTACTCCAAGAAATACTAGTCTACATGATGTCAGTCTCAGAAGCTATAGTCCAAATTAATTAACACTATGAAAAATAATGTATGGAATGGTCCTTTTAGATTTAATAAAAATGATTTAAATAAATGGCAAGATGTCTTATTTCTTAAGCCAAAATGAGGGGATAGAATCATAAATTGTTAAAAATGAATAAAGTTCTAAAAAATAAAATTCTTTAGAAAATATATTAGGATACATACAACACTTGAAGCATCTTGATCTAAATAAATTATTTGGATAAAGTATATTTGAATGTGTATTTGTTGTCCTTAAACATCTCATAATTCTACCATATAATCTTTGAAGGTGGCCACATTACCTATAAATAATAATGGTGTGAATCACATAAAAGTAAGATGTCATTAACCAAGTGGAAACCTCACCATGGACTTGAGTCCTAAATTTTTTACGCTAATGTATACCATATACTAGAAGAATATATTTAATTATTTATTTTATTCATAATCCATGAGTGTTTGGATTAATCCAAGTGAATCCTTAAGGAATAAAAATAATTATTATATTATCCTAAAATAATGGTAAAGGTACTTAGAATTTGTTATGGACAGGGGTCTAAATTAACCCCACCACATGGAGTAAAAATAGGATCCACATATGTTAAGATGAATGCCTTTGTTTATCTATCTCTTAGAGAGAATGATAGCATCCAATAGGAAGTTAGATAGAGGTGGTTCTATGAATATACAGATCAAAGAGGTGAGGAAATGAGAAAAAACTCACATTTAATAAACAATAAACCTAATAATACATTTACTATACAAAGGATAGAAACGTAAGGTATTTACACCTAAGGGTAACACTTTAGGATTTACCCAAATTTTTGAGTGTTCTATTCATTATCTTCACATAAAAGATCATTGAAATAATGACTAAAGTTTTGAATATTTTTTAAGGATAGTGGTATGAGTAATTAATCTCATGGAATAAAAATATATATAGATAACATATTAAAAATTAATCTCTCCATTATTTTTCAATCCTCTAATTTAATTTTTCTATTCAAGGGTGATCCACCTCATCACAACCTCCCAAATGTTCTTGACAAACATGGAAACATGATATGGGTTATTAGTGAGTGAAAATTATACCCATAGCTTCAAATAAAAATAAAAATAAAATTGAGATTTGTTTTATGAAAATAATTTAAGAAATGATAAATTATTAACTCAAAATTATATAAAATAAATAAATAACAAAAGGAAAACAATATTCTTGGAGGCAAGATGTGGTGAAGTTATTTATTTATATATTGAAATTGATATTATCAAAGCACCCCAAAAAGAAATCATTAAATTAAGTAATGAGGGTATAAAAGAGGGTATCAAATAATTTAGATGAATAAGTAAGAACAAAATTCACAACAAATATTATTTATTTGAGTGATATAATATAATTTATCTCATAAACCACATTTATTACAACTATCCCTCAACCCAAAATGATTACGCTCATCATGGCTAAATAAGAAGAACATATTATGTAACATGATATTTAGTATATAAGATTATATTAGTGGTAAATGTATCAAAGGAAATTTTTATGTTTTCTAATCAATACGAGATATATTTTTGAAATAAACTTTTACTTTAATTTTAAATAAATAATTAGTAATTCACTACATCAAAAGGATATGGACACAAATTTTATATTTTAAGAAAAATTTATAAATAAATTGATGGCAATAAAAATAAATTTAGTATTATATATAAAATTTAAAATGTATTGTAACTATGTAAAGTAATAATTTTAAATAAGAAATAAATAAAACATTTAATTAGAGCTTACTTTTAAAATTAAATAATTTGATATATTCAATAAATCTAATCAAACATTTTTAGCATCAACACATTTCAAATTTTAATTTTATAATTATGATCTTATCATTAGGAAATTTTAAGAAACCTTGCTTTGACATGGTATACCATACAACTTTAGATTTATTGGTGAGGATTTATCTTGAAATATTTCCGTCAACACACTAATTAATAGATTCGACTACTATGCATGTCTTCAAGTTTTGAGTTAGATAAATTATTCCATGAATTTCTTGGGACTGATCATATGTAAGTTTTTTATAACTTTAAAAATAAATAAATTTTTTATCACTAATTTTAAGGTCCTCACATCGAGAGCATCATAAAAATAATTGCAACATTATAAAAAACATGACTTGAATGAAAAAATTTAGATACTTTAAGTTTTAAACTTATAAACTAAACATATAATAATTATTTATTTAAAAATTCTAAATAATAACCAAACAAAAAGAATCCAATCTCACAAATAACACTGAAATTAGTTTTACATAGTTTTAACACAAATAGAAAAAAGACTTGAAAAAGATATCAATAATCTTACCAAGTTGGTTATTTAAAAAAAAACCCATGAAAAATAAAACTAAAGTTGTCACAAACCTCAAAAAATAAATGACATTATTTTATAGGTAAAAAAACATTTTTTAAATGAAGCATCAATTACAATCAAAGACCTTGCCACACAGACACACTCTTATGGTCATAAATTAAAATACTAAAAAGAGTGTAAAACATGGCTTTGAGAGAATGAAAAGGAAAATTTTCAATTTTCTTTTGTTTGAAATCTGAAAATTAATTATCCTTTTCTTCCTAGGAATAACTTAGTTACAATTTACAGAGATTTTGAAATGAAAGATAATATGCAAATAAAAAGACCAAGTTTTAGGTATAATTAAATGCATGACCCTATAGACTTATAGATAATTTTTTTATAATAATAAATCTCTTTTATTATTTATGTTTGTATTGGGCATGAAAACATAATCATAAAAAACTAATATAATCATCTAGAAAATAAGTTAAAATGGGATTCAATATGAAATTAACCATTTTACAAATGCCATTGTATAAGTTTTATCATCCCAAATACTTCAAACTATACCAAGAATCATTTTATTCTTGAAAATAACCCAAAGATGGTTTGGAGAGATCCCAAAATATAGGGTAACATGATAATGATAAGATGTGCATCTTTTATATATGAAATAATGATCCTTCATACATGTAAAAATGTATTTGAGAAGAAGAAATGGCATTCTATGATAAATATTCTACAAAAATATTTTAAAAAAATTGTAAATGGCAATTTATTAGTTTTCTCCATAAAATTTTATGACTATAACTTAAGAATATTTTGAAACATGATAATAACCCAATGAAATTTTTTTAGAGATTACTAAATATAGGCCAATATGAGAATCATAAAACAAGTCTTTGGAAAAAATGAAATAATCACCTTGAACACTTTCAAATAAGTTTTATAGAAAAAGAAACATGTTTGGTGGACATATAAAATCACAAAAAAAAACCCATGTAATCATTCATCTAAAAAAGGTGATACTAAACATCTTATAATTTTGTTAGGTTTACAAGATGGATATTTTAAAAACAAAATATATCTTCATATGTCTTATCTAAATATATATCTATTTAGTTTCATGCAACACAAGAGGGAATAAAAATATTTATATTTATAATAATCCAATGCTTACATATTAATGTAAAACATAATGCTATAAAATCAATGAAAAGATAGCTAATTTATTTGTGTTTAATAAAGGACAAATTGGATTAAGATACCAATCTGGGCAAAAAATTATCCACATAATTTCCAATGGAAATCCTTTTCTAAATCCATAAAAATTTCTAAATTTTTAATCCTCATTAAAATTTATCTTAACATGATATCAAACTTTATCTCAGAGATGAAGATCTCATATACAGATTCTTTTTTTGGTAATGTTGTAAATGACACAATTACTTTGGGTTAATAACACATCAATATAACCTATGAATCCTTAAATTAACATTAAAATATATCAAAAAGTATCAATGACATCTAAATAAATTAAATAAATATCCTATTATTAGTGGGGATTAAGTATGCATGCCTTTATTTAACTTCCACCTAGTCACTAGTGGAATAACACATTATTTTATTTTATTAGGTTTAATTTCATGGCTTTTAAAACCCTTTAATTTATATCATGTAGAGATAGATGAAAAAATTTAAGATCACATGGGATACCTCTATGAGTGGAAGATAGACAGGTAAAATAGACTAATTTCAAATAACTAATACCTCTCATACCAAGAAATGTGAACTAATTCCTCTAGCAACCTAGTTACCATCAAGTAATCTTATGAAAATCTTCCAAATTTTATTACTTATCCATGTAAATACCATCACTTTCAATAGTATTATATGAAACTTGTTATCGAATCCCTCTTTAGTGGAGAGCCATACTAGAAGATTGAACCACAACTCTTTTGATTTATTTCTTTTTTTAACTTGATCTATTCTCCCTTATCTTCAAGAGATTTTGGTTAATATGGAAAGGAATATTCAATTTGTGTAATGGGATGAGATTTATCTTTTTTTTATGTATCTTCTTTTAGTTATACCCTGAATATATGACACTGTAGAATCACTTCATTAGAGATATCTAGTTTAGAGGTTTCTAAAGCTAGGTATAAAGTCTTCCTTAAAGTAAATAGATCTACCAATAGGTCTCCCTCTATCTAAATGGGGATCTTAAGGTCCTCATTTCAGATAGGGGATTTGAGATCATTCAAATAAAAGTTCAAATATTCACTTCCAAAATCAACCATCAATGTAATAGGGGTAGGAACATAGCGCTTACACTAAGAAGAATCTTTCTTATTCTAATGTTGTTAAATTTTTTGGTCAAATGTCCTATATCAAAATATTGATCATAACATTAAATTAGGCCTTCATAGTCGAAGGGTTGATGCCATGAATGATTTCCTAATTTCATAAATCTTTTTATGTAGGTCTTTAGAGGTGTTGATATTTACCAGAATCTTGGTGAAAGTAGTGTGGGAGAATTGATCACTTTTTAGGTGCATTTTAAAAAAATCACCCAAATATTAACCAATTACATTAATACTAGATTAAATAAAAAACTAAATAGGTATTTAAGTTAGGTGAACCTAGATGGATTTTACACTAAGTGGTTTAATGAGAGAGTTGAAGG
>JARHVA010006830.1:302500-325000 GCA_037957365.1 Torreya grandis
GTGCAATGATATGTCTTACAAATGTTGTTGATTGGATATCTAGTTTTATGCTCATTATTGGTTGTCATCTTAGGCTTATATCTGGGTCATAAACCCCTTTCTACATTATGATTTGAAAACATGTTGTTGATAACCTCTTAAGGGCACCCTGGGTTTATGAATTTAATAGGAAAAACTATATGAAATTCTAGTTGTAGTGTATGTTTTAGGGTTTCAATAATCATGTGGATATTTGCATTTCATTGGCACCAATAAATGAAAACTACTCCTAGTATAACCCTTAACTTTCATCTTAGTTTTCTATAATTTTTATAAATGAATAATTTCATGTATGTTGAAATAATCCCTATTGTTTTAAAACCACTAACACACCACTCTTTTTTATAACTACCAATCTTTTACTACCCTTTTTTACCCTATAAATAATATAGCTATTGCATATTATGAGTGTTATTTATTTTTAGATCCATAAATATTTCATATATAACATGTTTATATATTTTATCCTTTAAATCACAATATTGTAGTATTTTATTTGATCCCCTATTGTTGAAAATTATTTAAAATGAAGGCCGTACTCACTTTTCCATCTATCTTCAGTAGCTTGTATATGACCTAGTGCATTTGTTCATTCCATGTGACAACCCTTCCCAGGTGGACTATACAACTTTATTTATGCCCTAGTAAGATTTACATTTTTCCCCAGTAATCCCCGTGGAGATTGAATTGAATTATTACTCCATGTGATCAACCCACCCTTTAGGTCCTCTCACATTGGTTCAGGTAGAGTTAGGAATAGCAGGGAGATAATCATACCCTTTGTCAATACTTTCTAGTCATTATATACATCCGTTCCATCCATGTGATAAACCATTCCATGGATATAATGACATATCAGTGGGTTTGTCATCCAAATTCCTCATTTTTCTCAAGTGTGCAAGGTTGAGTGTAAGAGGTGTACAATTGGGAACCAACACTCAACTAGTGCCATTATCAGGGACTAATGAGATCCTTGGTCATTTATGTTATTTGGGAATCTTACAGAGAGCTGTATTAATTCAATTTCTAAAAGTTTTATGCCTATCTTCCTTTCTATTTTGAATATCTTTGGTCTATCAACATCGTAACACTTCACTGACATCATGTTGGAACACAACTAGATACTAAAAGGGGGTGAATCCGTATATTAATTAAAACTAGTCGTTTAATTACTTTTAATTTAGATAAAAGATATATGCATATCATATCAAATATGTAAATACCACACACACACACAAAAAAAATACACATGACACCAGATGTATACATGGAAAACCCAAAGGGAAAATCCACAGTGAAAATAGATGCTCGAATATACTATTCTAATCCAACCTCATAGTCAGAACCTCATTGGTTGCACATTGAAGGTCACAAACACTAAGGAGACACCAATCCCCTAATTTAAGAGTTTCAAATATAATGAAGCACCCACTCCCTAGTATGAGCACCCACTCAACTTATGTAATGGTACCAACCTATCATATTCTTTTATGGGCCTACAACTCGATATTATAGCATAGATTCATTAACAAAGCCAATCCTTTTGTTCTCTATCATAGGTCTAATTTGTAACCATTCGTGTTCTACTCATAATATCTTTTTGATTTTCTTCTCTTTACCCCTTTATCTATGTGTCTATATGTATGTCTATTCTACACACTTAATCTCTCTCCCACTCTACTCCTCTATGTTTCTATATTTTTTATTTGACATAATTAAATAGCTTCAACCCACTTTACCTATAACCTAGATGTTGTATATATAAAAAATTTATCTAGGGTTTCATATCTTCATTATGTTCACACTTGTTTACAAACACATCACACTCTTCTCTAGACTCAATTCATTATTACTTGAACTATAAGTTTCCTGCATCTTGAATTCATACATCACCTCAGAGATTCTTGGTTGCATTACTATCTATAAAATTTTTGGATCTATTTTTGATGCACACACACAATTACATATATTTGATCAGTAAAATTAATGAATCTCATTATTTGTGTCATGATTCATGGCTTACTTACATGTTTTTGCATGTTCTTGCATCTGACCATTATATTCATCATATCTTTAAATATCAATCATTGATCTTTCATTTACCACCATGATTTAATGGTCTTAATTTAAACTACTCAATATTTAAAATGTATCCATTTAATCAATTTGATTCAAGCTTTTCCATGCCGTTGGAACTCCAAAGATGTAAAAATTTTATATTTGTCTTATCGTTAAACCTATATCATTAAACCTAAAGAAAACTATACCATTGGGTCCAATTGCTCCATTAGATCTCTTTTACATTATCACCTTCTCAACATCAGATATTATGACAAGCTTTATCATTAACTCTGATAAGCTTAAGCTCATTTGGTCTCTATCTGAGAAGCTTCATGAAGGTGAAACTTGTCACTAGCACATTTGTTCAGAGGACCCTTTGACAATTTGACTTTGCTAGGCTTTGCTAGATCTTCAGGGTACAATTAAGTGCTAGCCATTGATCAAGATGGGACTAATATAAATTCTAAGACTTAGGAAATGTTAAGTCTTTCAAACATTGCTCAAGCTGATAAATGTTAGGTCAAAGGTGTTAGTTTTACAATGATGACAAAGGATTAAGGTATAACTTAAGCTACTAGCTCTAGGCTTTATACAATCAACATCAAAATAGAAAAGCTTGTTAATGCCATGACTTAAACCATTAGGGTTTAACTAAGAAACCCTATCCAGTTTGAGACCAAAGATAATTCAATTATGATCTCATTCCTCCTCATTTAAACTTATGGACCATATTTATAGAATGCTCATGCAAAACCCATAACAGATATTCGATTTGTTTCCTTTCAAAATGCCCATAATTGATTTTTATAAAATCATGACAACTTTTCTTTACCTTGTGTAAATTTTGACTAAGTATAAGGACCATTTCAATATGCCTAGAAGGCAAACCTTGTAATTACATAAATCTTATTATGTTTAGTCATATGACCTATAATTTAGCACATAAGATCCTCTTACATAGTGTATTCCATCCATATATCCAATTACTCTTGAAGCCTTCATATGTGAAATATATGGCATCATCAAAGTGCCTACTTATCTTTATCTTGCAACCTGTAAATTTCACTAAGTGTTGGAAAACATTGTCAAAGTGCTTGGGATCCAACTTTGCTAGAGCATACCTTTTACCGCATTACATTATGTGAAATGGGATTTAGTGCATATAAATTAGGCACAAAAATGAATAAATCCATATTATAATTTCATCTTCAAACCTCCATATGTGAAAATTATAACCTCATCAATATTCTTGCTTGGCTCTATTTAGGCTTTTTGTAAATTTGGCTAAGTATAGAAACTTAGTGATTTTTGTCTGAGTAGCCAACTTTGCATCCCCATATCTTCTAGCATGATTTAGAACATGACTTCAAATCTAATGCATAAGTACTAGGGACTAATGTGTTCACAACCATATCACCATCTCCTTGAGCCTCATTCACATGTGGAAATGGTGATGTCATCAAAATACCTTCTCAAATTTTCCTATTGTAGACCAAAAATGTCTAGATGATCAATATGAATAACCTTATGAGTTAAAATCATGTACACAAGCATTCCAATCATCCTTATGTATGATTTCCACTCATACACATAGGCATTCCAATTATCCTTGAACTCTAATAGGTCATTTGCATATCATCTAATCACCATATGTAGTCCTGAGCATTAATAACATGCTCATAATGTCCTTTTTGACATCAATGAAAATTATATTTCCAATAATCTTCCCCTTTATCATTGATGGAAAAATAAATGCTCTAATATTCTAATATCCTACTCCTACTATGACATTACTTGCATTGGCTACTAATGACTATGAACTGAAGATGTTCATACTAAACTTGCTCCCCATTAGGTAATGGTACATTTGCCTAATACTCAACTTGGACACTTGCTATGCTTCTTTTTTGACATTTGCACATTCACTCCAAAATTTTACAGAGAGATTTTTGATCTTATTCTCCCACAAAGATCATTTTCACTTTTTCTCCCCCTTTGATAGCAATGGTAAAGGGACTCTTTTTAACTCTTTATCCAAATGTTTTCTCCCCCTTTATCAGATAAAGGATTTTGTACAAGAATATGTAACCATAAAATCATTAGAACTTTTCAAAAGTATGCATAACTAAGTTAACTTTTCTCTCTTCCTCTATGGATTATTAAATCAGATATGAGACTCCCCCTAGATTCATGCCCTATCACTATGATCTACTAATGTGATGTAATAGCCACCACTCCCAACTTTTATCTCAGATACTCAAATTATTCCTTGGGAAGAGGTTTGGTGAATATGTCTTTAATTTGATCATGAGTTGGCACATACTCCATTGTGACCTCTTGATTTGCAACCCTCTCTCTTACTAAGTGATATTTGATTGATATATGCTTAGTTATATAGTGCATCACTGGATTATTTGATATGATAATATCAGTCGAATTATCACAAAGAATAGATATAGGTGATTTATACTCTACCTTGATGTCTTCAAGTGTTTGCTTCATACACAAGACTTGAGTACAACATGCCACTATTGTTTCATACTCTAATTTTGTAGACAAAAGAGTAACTAATTCTTTCTTTTTGATTAGCCATGAAATAAGTCTATTTCCATGTAAAAATGCACCACTACTCATGTTTCTTATATCTTCCATAATTCCTACCCAATCAACATTTTTATATTATATCAAAGGGAAATCTTCACTTGTAGGATACCATAGGCCATAGTCAATGGTGCTCTTGATGTGTCTAAAGATCCTTTTATCTGCATTAACATGTGATTATTTAGGAGAAGCTTGAAATATTTCAACCATGTATACTACTTACATGATATCTGGTCTTGATGCAGTTAGGTATAAAAAGATACCTACCATTGATCTATGCATAATCTGATTTGCATCAAGTGACTCATCCTCTTTGTTCAATTTGCATCCAGTTATCATGGGAGTAATAACTAGTTTGATATATTCCATTTAAAATTTATTGAGAATTTCCTTTACATACTTGGTTTGGTATATAAATATCCCTTCATTATATTTTGTTATTCGTAGAACAAGGAAGAAAGAAAGTTCTCCTAGCATAGACATGTCAAACACATTTTGCATTTATGTAGCAATTCTTTTGCACATTTTGTTATTGTTACCACCAAAAATGATGTTATCTACATAAACAACAACAATCAACATATGATCACCTTATAATTTGAAGTATAGATTATTGTCTACACATAATTTATTAAAACCTTGTTATTAGAAGTACTAATCCAATCTTGAATACCATGATTTAGGTGCCTATTTTAGGCTATACAGAGCTTTCTTTAGTCTGCACACATAATCTTCTTATTCTGACAACTAAAAACCTTTAGGTTGTTCAATGTAGACTTCCTCTTCTAGGTTCCCATTTAAGAAAGAAAATTTAACATCCATTTGATAGAATTTGAATTTCTTGTAAACAAAGAATGATAGGAACATTCCTATAGCTTCCAATCTAGCAAATAGATTGAATGATTTATGAAAATCTATTCCTTCAACTTGTGCATATCCTTCGCACACCAATCTTGTTTTATTCCTTATAATAGCTCCATCCTCATTGAGCTTATTTCCATATACCCATTTTATACCTATCACATTCTTATTTGAGGGATTTGGAACTAACTACAATGCTTTATTATTTTCAATTTGGTTCAATTCTTTTTCCATGGATTTTATCCAATTCTCATCATTTTTCGCTTCAACATATCTCTTAGGCTCAATTTTAGACATTAGACCAAAACTTACCTTCTCCTAGTTTATTGTATCTCTTCTCCTTGTTTGAAATTATTTGTTGTTATTACCTATTATATGCTCTTTAGGATGATCCTTTTGAAAAAATTTGGGAGATACCTTTACCTTTTCATTCATTTTCTTAGCCTCTTCAATATTTTCTTCTTCTTCAAGATCTGATTCTTCAATATTGATTTCCTTGTCAAGTTCCACATGTTTCAATACTTATTCAACCTTAACATTGAGGCTCTCTATAATCTTGTGTAGGTTTTTATTTTAACATACATAGTCTTTGCTTTGAGTGGAATAACTAAGAAATATAGCTTCATCTTGTCTTGATGCAAATATTCCAAATTTGTCCTCTTTTCTTTTGATGTAGCATTTTCTTCAAAACACTCTAAAGTACCTAATAGATGTAGGCTTTCCATACCATAGATCATAGAGAGTTTTGTCACTATTTACCCTCAGTTGAACTCTATCCTAGATGTATACCATTTCCTGGATTGCTTCTCTCTAGTATACATAAGGTAACTTGGCCTCTTTTAGCTTGTTCTAGCCATCTCCTTGATTGTCTTATTCTTTCTCTCAATAACTCCATTTTGTTGTGGATTTCTTATTTCAAATTAATTTATTTTGATCCCATGATTTTCTTAATAATTTATGAATTTATTTGAGGTGAATTGTCCACCTTTATCTAATATTAAGCATTTGATTTTTTAACTAATCTACATATCCACCATAGCCCTAAAGATCTTGAATATCTGAAATCCCTAAGACTTATCCTTCAAAAAGGTTACCAGTTTCAATCTTGAGTAATCATATACAAACAACATGAAGTATCTCTCTCATTTAGATCCTCTTGTCTTACTAGGACCACAAAGATCAATATGAACTAATTCTAGAGGCTTTGTCGTTGGATACTCCTTTATCTAAAATTTGACCCTTGTTTGCTTGCCTAGTTTGCATTCCTTACAAGTAATGTCTACAAGTTTAGTTATCTTGAGAATGTGTCTAGCATATTTATTTGTGATTACTTTGACTAGGTTACCAAAGATAACATGACCCATTCTTCTATGTCATAACTAATTCTGATCAATCTTTTCTATTAGGCAAATATTAAACTTTAGTTCAACAAGATTATATATGTTTCTTTCAGTCATTTTACCTTATGCAACTGGGTTTCTAGATCTCTTTAACTTGAAGCCTCTTACATTAAATGTGACCTTACATACATTATCATACAGTTGGCTGACACTTAGTAGATTATGCTTCAATCCTTCAACATAAAGTACATCATGTGTAGGTAGTTTTCCATATATGTTCAAAGTTCTTTTACCTCTAATTTTTACTATATTGTTGTATCCGAAGCTAACATATCCTTCCTTAAATTTACTCAATTTATTGAACTTTCTCTTGTCACCAATCATATACTTTGAGCAACCATTGTCTATCACCCATAAAGTTTGATCCTTGTCATGGAATGTAGTTTGAGAAATCATAGATTGATTGTTCACTCTCCACACATCCTTAGGTTTCTTATTCGGCTTATTTTTAGAAACTTGTGAACCTTTGTTCCCATTAGAAGGCATGCTTTTCTTTACAATGTGTAATTTTGATCTTACAAAGATAGTTCTACATTGTTTAGCTATGTGACCAAATTTATTTCAGTTATAGCATATTACATTTGTATCTAATAAATGAACAAATGAATTTATACTTAAAAAATTTATTCTCCTTTTAGGTAAAATTATAAAATCAATAGAAATATGACCAAACTAATCATAAATATAATAATAACAATAGAAAGATGAGAAATATCTGGTCATAGCAATTCTTTAAGCAGCATGAGGAGCTGTTCTAAAGACTAACTTTCTCAAGTCTCTCACTTTTGTGTATCCATATAAATCAGCTACATTTGTCTTCTTCTTTTATTCATGATTATTTTATCCTTCATCCTTTTGCACATTAGTTGTGTTTGATTATGTCTTTATATCTTTTCAATATTTCTCTTTATTTACTCTAGATTCTCCTTCTACTTTGAAGTTTTCTTATAGGTTAGTAGATGTAATAGTTGTGGAACTTTTTCATTTTTCATAACCAAGACGTAATCTCTCTTCTGAGGGATTAAGTGAGTTAATAAATTCATCAATAATGTATGAACCTCCTATCAACTTCAAAATTTAGTATAGTTGACCTTTGGATTTCTTAAGATCTTTTTATCAAATCCACTATTTCTACCTCTAACTTAATGCACTCATTAAATTTAGATTATAGTTCAAGTTTTACTAAATATTCTATTCTTTTAGACTCTTCAACTTGTGTCTTTAGGCTAACCACCATCTAATCAGATTTCACAAAGCCTTTAAACATTTTATATATTTCCTTTTCTCCAAGCTTCTTCTATTTTGAGCTCTCTTTTCTCAGCTTGTCAATTTCCTCTAAGGCACAAATAAGCTCACACTCTAGATCCTCTTCTCCTTTTTATTCTTCATTTGAGCTTCAAGTTCTTCTTGATCCTTAAAATTTGATTCTATTGTCATGAATAGGACTTCATTTTACTCATCCATAAAAGCACAATCATGATCATCATTAAAACTATCACTATAATTCATTGAATCACTATCTTATTTTGTGTATAGACCTTTATTTATTTTGAATAAGTTGTTGATCTTGGTATAGTAAGGTTTTAGCTTATTATTACTCTCCTCGCTCAAATTTATCCATTTTTATTTTGATGGTATTTAGTAGCAAAATGTCATACTTTACCATAGCTAAATATTTTAAAGAGTAACATACTATTATAATTTCCAAATCCTCTCTTTAATATTATGACAAAGTTGGCTTCTTCTTCATTATTCTCCTCAGATCCAGATGTAGGTGCTTCTACCTTCACTAGTTTGGATGCTTTGAATGGAGCTTCTCTCTTGAAGGTATATGTCTATCCCATTCTCATCTCATAGTATGAGAAGGTTCCATATGACTAATCAATAATGTGTTTATCTATATCTCCTTCTTCCTCTATTACCAAGATTTTATAATCATACCTTGTTGGAAAATATCTTAAGACCTTTTTGAAAATTGATTGATTCTTTCATTTTTTTTCCAAGGCCTGTAATTATATTAAATACTTCATCTACCTTGAGGAGGTAGTCTATTTTATTCTCTTATTCATTAATTTTAAGGATTTCAAATTTACCTTTGAATGCTTTTAGCTTGGATTTCTTTACCTTGTCTTCTCCTTCATATATGATCCTTAATTTATTCCATATATCTTGTGCATTATAAAAATGAATGGCTTTAAACAAATCTAAATTAGACAATCCATAAAAGATAGCATTATTTACCTTGACATTGCTCTCATATGATTTATTGGTAGCCTAATTAGTAGGAGTTGTAGTAGGTGATGTATATCCATTTACCATAGATATATATACATCACACCCTAATGAAGATAGATAAGCTTCTTTTCTTATGCTCTAGAATTCATAATTTGATCCATCAAATAGAGGTACTTTATTTGATGAAGATTACTCTTAACTAACCACTTGTGTTCACCATTCCAAGATCTACCTGAGATGATTAATATTGTTTTAAGGAACACTATCTCTAATACTAATTATTGAAACACAACTAGATACTGAGAGGGGGTAAACTAGTATATCAATTAAAACTAGTCTTCTAATTACTTTTAATGTAGATTAAAATATATAGATGAAGATAAAATCAATATACAGAGACAAGACACATAAAAATACACATGATATCATATGTATATGTGCAAAACCAAAAGGGAAAAACCATTGTGAGAATATTTACTAGAATCTATTTTTCTAATCTAGCTTCATATTCAAAACCTCACATGTTACACATTGAAGGACACCAACCCTAAGGAGACACCAATCCCCTAATTTAAAAGCTTTAACTATAAGGAAGAATCCATTCCCTATTCTAAGCACGCACTCAGATTATCTAATGTCACCAACCTCTCATATTATTCTATGGATCTACAACTCTAGATTACAACATAGATTCATTAATGAATCTAATCTTTCTATTCTTTCTCATACATCTTAACTACAACTGTTCATGCTCTACACGTAATATCTTTATGCCTTTATTCTCTTTACCCCTTTATCTATGTGTCTAGATAGGTCTCTATTCAACACACTTCATCTCTTTCTCACTACACTCATATTTGTCTCTATATTTTATATTTTACATAATTCAATAGGTTGAGGCCACACTACCTTAAACCTAGACGTCGTATATATAAATAATTGATCTAGGGTTTCATATCTTCACTATGTTCACACTTGTTTATAAACACATCACACTTTGATCTAGATTCACTTCATTATTTATTGAATTATAAGTTTATCATGTCTTGAATTCATGCATAACCACAATGATTCCTCATCTCATTACTATCTATAGCATTTATTGGACTCTAGTTTTGATGCACATGCACATTTACATAGATTTAGTTAGTTAAATTAATCAATCTCATTAT
Source organism: Torreya grandis (assembly GCA_037957365.1). NCBI lineage: Eukaryota > Viridiplantae > Streptophyta > Pinopsida > Cupressales > Taxaceae > Torreya > Torreya grandis. Next base: position 312,870 of record JARHVA010006830.1, read on the forward strand.
TTATTTCATGATTCATGGCTTACTTGCATGTTTTTATGTCTAATTGTTAGACTAATCATAGCTTTAAATATAGAGCATTGATATTTTATTTGCCACCGCGATCTGATGGTCTTCATTTAAACTACTCAATATTAAAAACATGTCCATGTGATCAATATAATATGAGATCATGCATGTCATTTGACCTTCAAGTATGCATGAATGTTATCTCTATCTTATCATTAAACCTTAAACACTTTATCCCATTAGGTCCACTCGCTCTGTTGGTTATCCTTTGCATGATCACCCACTCAATATTAGATCTTCTAATAAGCTCAATCATTAACTTTGATAATTTTAATCTCATTATGTTTATGTCTGATAAGCTTCATCAATGTGACACTTTACACTAGCACATTTTCTTGGAGGATCTTGAGGCCCCATTACATTAATTAATGCATTACAAAATAACTCAACCACTTCTATGTGAAGTACTAATAACCCACACTAGCATCCAAATTGTCCCAAATGGTATAAGGCTATAAAAAACTTGGGTGTGATTAATCATATCCAAGAATGAATGGTTAACCAAATGCTCTATGAATAATTGATATATTCTCCAAGTTAAATACTTAAGGATGGGGTCAAAATGAGTTATCATAAAGGTCCATGCCATTAACTTGATTATCAAGTCTTATCATTTATGAGATCAATAGGTGGATTTCTCTAATCCACTACTAAATCCATCATGATGAAAGCTAAATAATCAAAAATATTTTGGGAAAACACCCACATGAGTGCTACTCCTTGTCCTACTCCCATAGATCAACATAACATGATCCAAGGTCCTTTAGGCAACCATTACACCTTCATTCCCATAACTGATGAAGGGCACACACAAAAGATAAAATCTATGTAGAAATAGTTATTCTCATTAACTAAATGAGACACCATGTACTTATCTTGGGGTGGATCACATCACACATGTTAGCATCCCAATGAATAAGCATGCAAGTGGCATGGGGAAAAAATTACTTCATGGTACAAGAATACCATCTCATAAGCCACACATAGGGATCTACACCCAATTATTACCTACTTATCCTTTAGCTAAAACATCCTTTTGTTATATAAAATTAGGCATTTATACCATTCCAATAACATGCATATGATCATGCAAAAATTAATTACTTATATAGTCTTGTGCATTAGCTTGTGTGTTCATCAAGAAAGATTATGAATTAATAAATCATTGCCAAGGTTGACCATTTAATCACTTAACCAAGTGTTAATGTTAAGGTTTCCATAGTTTATTAAGTCCTTATCCTAATTATATGATCATTTATTACTTTAATAAACACATATAAGGTATCCCCAGAATTCCATGACAATGATAAGCTTAATTTTGAGCATGCACATAACAAATATAACTAGTGACTATCCACTCTTATATAAACATTACTAATAATTTATCCAACTCCTATTAAACAAGAGACACATTATAAACATTTAAATTATTAACCTTTTAGAAAACATTTCATATATCCAAATTACTATAACACCATAAAGGTATAACCCATAATCCATAATGTGTTCCACATGGAAAACATTATTCCAACTAGCTTCATTGCTTAAGAAATAGAAGTAATCCCACCTAAAATGATATTATGATCGATAAACATGTGTTACTATGTTATAGAAGTGAGAGCATATTGATTGAACCATCAAGAGACTATATTGCATAACCCATTTGCAATATCTTAATTCTAGTAAATATTATAAAATATTAAGGCTATGTTTTTAATAACCATGCTAAATAAAGACATGTCATATGACATCATTCTAATGACATAACACAAGTCTATATGCTAAACATGCATACCATGTTGTGATAATGTCATTAAATAAGACTCATCATGAAATCCATGTAAGAATATACATAATTATACCAAAGAGATTTACAACATCTAACTAACTCCAGTACATCATAAGGCAATACCATTTTACGTTCATGTAATTTTGATTTTAAAGACATTATGTTTACAGTGATTCTAATAATAACTTTTGCAATTTCATGATTACTTATTATGAATAGGTATGTCTCTAATCCATCTTCATATAATAATATATATGGATTAAGTTGAATATAATGCCTCATAATCACACCACTACTCATATGGTAAATAGATCACAAGATAAATACACACAAAAGAATAATAATGGTTGGTTAAATATATAAGAACCACACAACTATCATCAAGATTACATTCAATGTTTACAACATATCTACTAATGTCCATATTTCAAGTTAATAATATTACAAAACTTCATAATGTAATAAGATGAATTACAACATAAAATGAGTAAACATCTACAATCCAATGATCTAACATCGTATATCAATAGGAATGATAAAAAAATAAGCTTCCATAAAATATCCAAATAACACAATGAAAAAGGATGAACACTACAAGAGGGACACCCCTCAAAACCAACCCTATGAGCCCAACCAATGGTGGCCCTTACCACCCCAACATTCAACTTGGTGGAGGGTTTTAGAAGCTAGGTACTTGGGTGAGGTAAGAAATATACGTAGAATACTAATCTACTAGTAAAGACTTCCAAATCATCAACAAAGACAAGAGAACAATGCAGTCAACAAGAACCACAACATTTAACTGATCCAATTAGCTTGAGTACTATCCAGGTACAACCAACATTACATTTTTCCTAATAATTCAATAAATTTTAAACCAATACTACTGTGACATCCTTTAATCAAAATTAAAAAACACAATTAAACTACTTTATCAATGGAATTTATTGATAAAATAGAGCAATAGTGAACCCTAGTTATTTGTAGATCTTAACTAGCATTCCAAGGCTTCCTTATTCCACCATGCTAACTTTCACATGCCTAAAAATTGAAATAGTATTTAATTAAAGAACTACCTATTACATTAAAATAAATCCCAACCCACCTATAAGATGGGTGTAGCCAACCATAAGTTACCAAGAAATCATAAAGCATACAAAGTTCAAGACTTCTAAATGAACCTCAATAAGGCTTGAAGAGGCTAAATCAATCCAACAAAGATGCATAAAAAATCCAAAATAGTGTATGACAAGTAATGAGGATTCCCATGTCCCTTCACCAATAAAATAAAATAAAGTAGGATTAATTTAAAAACAACAAGTTAAATTCCAAAACAAAACCAGATTGGGGCTTAGTTAAAATTTCATTCATGGTAACAAATTGATTCACCCATTTAGGGTATTTTAATCATAAGATCACTTGGGTAGGTTCCATGTGGAAAAATTATTGGTTTAACCAGCTATGAAGAATATTTTTAGAAAAACCATGATCCCTTATAGTTGACTAAGACCTAATGATAAAATACATAACAAAGATAATGTATCAATAAGTTGGAATGAAGATGAGCGTTTATAGTTACCAAGTTTGGCCTTTTAAGGTCACAATTAAAGTTTTTTTATGGTTAATAAAGTTGTATGATTGTCAAGTATTTGAATGTTTGGATTAGGTAATCAAGGACATGTCTTGTGATCGATAATTTAAGTATTGGTTCCAAGAAAGTGAAAGCCACAATGAGATTTAATGTTCAATCTAGGCAATGATAGACTTGTTATCCTAGCTAGGATGCTAATAACTACAATTAATCACCCAAGTTGAAATGGGATTTTGGTTAAAAATGAGGTAATAATTTTCAATACTCAATTTTCCATGCATAAACTAATTTTAAGATATAAGTCATTTCCCAAAACCAATCCACCCAAATATAACATGATTTACTAGCAATAATGATAAAGACAATAGGTAAAATAATACCACGTAATCCTAAAAAAGGGTTCATTGCATTATGATTCTTATTAGTTTTTTTTTTAAATGCTACCCTAAATTACATAAATAGAAATCAATTAACACAAAAATAATTTCCTCAAAACATATAAATCTACTTACGGGAATGTAAAAAAAGCAAGGTCAAGTAACCAAGGGGCCAAGTTGTTTATTTGATGCTCTTACATACCACATAAAACTACCTTCACTCCTCAAGGGACTGAAAAAATTTCCATTTTCTCCTCCAACTCTCCAACGTGTAGGCAAAAATTATGGTAAACGCCCAAGAATCTTATTTTCCCCAACCCATACTACGACTTGCCTAGTGATTATCTCAAGAAGGGAGACTGACATTGTTGTGGGTTTCTTTCCCCAAAAGTATGTAATGCTTTATCTTATCTTCCCCTATCTCCTTCTATTTTCTTCCTTTAGCATAAAATTCCTCACCCTCTCTGGTCTATAATATGCCTTGCCTATAAATGGTGTACCTTCCTACCCCATGCCATTCTCTATTCCCCTATTTTTCCTCCTATGGCATTTCCTTCTCATAGCCAGTCAATGCTCCTTTTTAGCATATGTCCCAAGCCAAAAAATAATATAATATAATATTATTATTATATAATATAATAATAATATTAGTAAAAATAAGAAATACAATTATATATATATGAATAACATAATAATATAAGTAACAATAAGAAATCATAAAATAATAACATAAGAAAAAAATATAACTTAATAATGTCTTTAAATAATAATGATTAATAAAATAAAAATAATATCAAAATGAAGTAATAATTATAAATTTAACTTAAAGTATTAATAACAATAATGTTGGGTTTAATAATGATGCAAGAAAAATAATGATGACCACAAAAATCATCTATAAATATCAATTAATAGAATCAATAAATATACCAATTTAATGATATTAATAAACAAATCTTAAACATCCACCTAAGATCAATACTAGAAAATATAAGTATTTTTATAAGATAATAAATATTAAAATTCATAAAATAATGATTAACAAAATCATTAAATCAAACATAGACCAAGGTGGTCAAATTTTCATGAAGGGTTACCAAAGATGATCTCCAAGGTCAAGAGACCCCTATGGGTTTAGATGAACCTAAACCAATCTATCTAAAATATAACTACTCAAATAGTTCACAATAAGAGCCCATGACACCCATGAAGGATAATTAAATTTGAAGATGACCTAGAGCATATAAAGGGAGACAAAAAAGGACCACATAGCCAAAACTCAACACTCTAATCATGGAACCGAATAACACACACACACTTAATTATATGGCATGACCAAAATGATGAAAAATAATAACATAATAGAATATAACAAATGTGCCTCAATATTTCATAGTACATGTTATACCTATTGGAGTGACATTCCAACTACTCAATCACTTGTGATATACCCGATATGTCTGAACCTAATATCAAGCTAAGATCATGGCCTAGTGCTTGCATCCACCAAATAAGACATCAGTAGTACCTGAATGATATCGATATATCAATAATAAATCAAAATAGATCATTAAAAATAAAATGATAAATCAATTATAATCAACTATAGCTGATAAGGGTAAATATTAGTCCTAATAAGCATGAATCCATGCATGCCCTACCCAACACAATCAATAGTTGTAAAAGTGGTCAAAGTCAATCTACATCAGTGATACATGTTAAAGCAAAGTCATATAATAAGGTAACTAAGATAAATTAATATATACATAAAATTGAATAAAATGAATCCAGTGTGAGCAATGTGCATAATAGGATATACAATCTAATACGAATATCAATGAAATAACATATCATGTTAGCTATCCAAGGTACCTACATCGTAATCATCTGAAATAAATTCAACATCAATTGTCATTAGTCCAAGTGCTAACAAAAATATGCTAAATTCATAGTCTAGTTTATGTAAGTGGCCATAAAGTTGATTCATGACATATATTTTTATAAAAAAATATGCTATAATGTATGGAGTATTTTGAGTTATGTAACGAAAATGGATCAAGTTCTATATGATTCTTGTTTTTGGCCACATGGCTTGTTGGAATTATTCCTTCAAGCTAGGGTCACATTATTTCATATCTGAAATGAATTAAGTGGGGCTCCCATCACCCTCAAGATTTATCTAAAAAGTGGTTATAACTTTTCCAGATGAGTCTTTCAAGTATACTTATTGAATACAAACTATAATTTTAATTACATCATCTTCAATTTCATAAAAATGAATTTCAAATTATTTAAAATTTATTCTAACTTATTTCAAATTTATGGATCTTAAATTTTAATTTTTTTGTTATTATTTTTTTCAAGTTATTTGTAATGATCCTAGTTTATTTCAAATACATTTGTTTAGCTTAAAATATTTATAAGCCCATATTAGTCTAAATTATTCATAAAAATGTTATATTTTGTTGGATGTTGTCTATTTTTACTAGAATCAACTTATAATAATTTATAGTTTTATGTTATTTATTTATAATAAAATCAAGCTATTTATGATAAATGTAAATCCAAAGCATTTTAAAATTATTTCAAATATACTTCAATTAATTTCAAATATAGTCTAGTTCATTTCAAACATAGTCAAATTTATTTACAATATATTGATTTTACATTGGGTATTAATTTTACATTGGAAATACTTTACCCTCATTCCAAATCCATTTAATACTTTCACTTTATTTATAATGAATGTTGTTTTGAAATAATTTAGACTTATTATGAATACATTAGATAAATGTGATTTATTTGTAATAAGTCCAATTAATTATTGATAAAGTCTAATTTATTTCTAATAGTTTTTAAAGAAATGGACTACTAATATGTTCATATTATTTTAAATAATTTTAACTTATTAAAAATACACTAGATAGATATGGTTTAATTGTAATAATTCCAATTATTTATTGATAAAATCAAATTAGTTTCTAATAGTCTTTCAAAAACTAGACTTGTAATAAGTCCATACTATTTTTAAAAATTTGGACTTATTATAAATACATTATATAGATGTGGTTCATTTGTAATAAGTCTAACTATTTCTTCATAAAGTCGAATTTATCTCTGATTGTTTTTTAAAAAATTTAGGCTTCTAATAAGTCCATATTATCTAAAATCATATTTCTTAGTACATTTGAACACTTAGGGATGTGTGTAAAGTTATGATGGTGGTTATCATGGGTCAAAAAGTACATGACAATATTGGATTTTTTTTATAATCTTGTTTCATAACACCCAAGAGAGGCATTGGCATCCAATGAGCTTAACATATCACTCTATAATTTTTTAGATAAGTGGGGCATTTTTATTTATTTTTCATCATTAAAAAATATTTCCAACCATCCTTGTTGAAGTGTCAAGATGATGGTAAGAAATATGGTTTAACTGTAAAACAATTATGTACACACTTATTTTATAGTTTGTATCCATGAAGGTGTTTAAAATTTTTACTATTACTATTTTCTCACATTTTTACATTTATGAAACACAAGGGGATCACTATGTTTATATCTAATGAGACTTGTGATTGTGATTAAAGGTAAAACTATGAATTATTTCTCACATTATTTTATTGCATTAAAACTTTCATTCTTCCTCTCTCCTATTATACCCTTATTTTATAATTTATGTTACATGATTTTAGATATAGTAATAACTAATGAGGAGTAATAAATATTGATGATTAATAATTATTTAGTTGGGCATACTATGTTTAGCATCCATGTTTACTGCTCATGATTTTTGGATATAGAAAATTATTATGATTTATTTTATATGTGTTTTATACCTTTATACAAATTAACCATGTTATAGTTGAAATTAACATTCAATGTTTTGTTTAGTTCTCTATGGTAGGTTAAAGTATCACATCGACATGCATTATTTTTATCTACCCATACAACATGTTTGGATGGTAAAAAGAGGTGTACTTAAAAAATCCTAAGAGTAATTAATGGATTTAACGGTAATAAGTTCTCCTAGGAGACATATGGGAGTAGGTGGTTATAACACCATAATTGAATCTCCTATTATGTTATTCATATATTAATATAAATATTAAAATCTTGATCTAAGCATATGGGTATTTTGATTATGAGATACACATATGTTCACTCTATCATATAGGTTTCTAATAATTTTTTTATTTATTACTTCAAGCTGTTATAGACCATGTGGGAGTCCTATGTAAAATAAATGTTAAATATACTAGAATTATATCATGTAGTTGTATTTCCTATTTTAATTGATGATACCAAATGGATTCTAAAGTAAAATAAATTTCAGCTATAGTAGACAGGTGTCATGCTATGATTTATATTTCTTACTTTAATTTTTGATAGTGAATAGAGTCCCAAGAAGTAAAAAATGTTATCTCTAATAGAATGTATTATTGATATGAGTTTTGATTACCATTTCAATTGATGATATTTCTGATTGGAGTGACTTTATTATATTTCCATTAAAATTAGACTATAACTATTACAACTTAAATGTTATGTATGGATTTCCATGCATATTTTTATGAGATGGTAATTGGATTAAGTCAAATTAATTATTTAAATCAATAATTAATTATATTAGGATTCAAATAACCCTGAATGTTTTATTGGATATAGATTTATAACCTTGTGTGTAGCCTATGCCTTTCCAATTACTTATGATTGGTATGACTATGAGTTATATATGTGATTTACCATGCATATAAGCACTAATGTTTTTTTTATTATTTATGTGGCTATGATGGGATTCAAAACATATATATAACATTTATAGGATACATTATGTTATATCATTACTACTATTTTTGTTTGTCATGAAAATTTTGATATATGCAATGATTTTGTGGGTGACCAATGTTGTCATGCCAACTACAACCTCCAATTTTATATCTTTGTTTTTATCATGCTTTGATCATTGTATTTATTATATTATAATATAATGAGATCATCATGTCATAATGTTTGTTTATATTTTACAAATGAATTTGGTTATCATATTTATTTTACTTATATGTTATGACGAGTTGGGATTAGTTTCATAGAGCTATAATATTATTTATGTCATTATTATACTGATATGCTTAGATGGACTATTTAAATAGTGATATTAAATATTTATTCTAACCATGAATTTGTATTAAAATTTGTTAAATGCCCATGGTAAATAAAATGTAGTGTTAGACATCAAATAAATTTTGTATATGGGCATAAATATTGATGTAATAATGCTTAGACATTACATTGAGATATGATATATAGTCATTGTCATCATGATCATGATCATCATGATCATCATGATCATCATCATCATCATCATCATCATCATCATCATCATCATCATCATCATCATCATCATCATCATCATCATCCTCACCATCATCATCATCATCCTCACCGTCATCATCATCATCATCATCATCATCATCATCATCATCATCATCATCATCATCATCATCATCATCATCATAGTCATATTTTATATAGTAAAATATAAGTTTTGGAAGGTCCTGAAACCTTTTATAAAACATAAAATAATTAATATCAAATGGGATGGCTCAAATGGTGGCCAATATGGATCTAAACATGCAACATAAATAAAAATGTTATCCTATAAAATAAAATACATAGTTTATAGAAAAACCATCCATAAATAGACATTCTTCCCTTAAACTTCATTCTCTGCAAATGAACTACATAATCAAGACAAACAAAGGAGCCTTAGTGCTTAATAAACATAGTAGATATTAGCTTCCTCTTTCAACCTGGTTGCCATGAGGTAATATTTTATGATGCTTCTAACAAACTTAATCAAGGAGCTTATCCCATTTTTCATATATTTTAAACTTTTACTTAGGGTCCACCTAAGAGGAAGGTCACACATGAAGGTTTAACCACTTCTTTTCTGCCTTTTTCCTTTTTCATACCTTAGTCCACTCTCCCTTGTCTTCCAAAATTAGTAAAGGATTTTTAATTGGATTAAATGGCTAACATTTTTCCTCCATAAATAAAGCATAAAATGACTCTACCTTGAATGTATCTATATCTATATTCACCTCTGTCAAGATGTCTAGAATGGAGGGAATTAGGTTGAGTCTATAGCCTTCTTAGAAGTGATTAAATCTACCATAATTTCTTCTTTCTAATAAAAAATGGCAAAGGATTAAATATCATTCAAAGATAGGAATAATCATCGCTATTAGAATCAGCTAGTGTAGTAAGGTGGGTATGGTGGAAGTCCTTCCATAAAGAAGAAACCATATTTTCTATGTGATAGTTGATAATTTTGGTCAAATTTCCTATATTAAAAAAATTCTAACTATAAAACAAGAAAAATTTAGAGTTTAAAGGTTGGGATCAATATTGGCCACGTAACTGTAGAATGACTTTTGTAGGTAGCTTTTTTCAAGGGTAAGTATTCACCAAGATCCTGGAAAAATTAGTGTGAGAAAAATGGTTAGTAGCTAGGTGCATTTTAACATACTCAATAAGGGAGTAAATAATTGATTTTAAACTATAGTTAGTCTAAAATTTATGTTTGATATGGGGTAGGTAAACCAAAATGGATTTAACATTAAGAGGTTTTATGAATGGTTGGAGGCAAGGACTATGGTTCTAAGAGCAAGGGGTGATGATTCAAGAAAAAAAACTAATTTTAAATCTTCTTTTTGTCCTTAATATGACCGAAAAAAATAATAAAGAAACTTTTTGCACATGGTTAAGTTTCAATTTTACATTTCAAGAGCGGTTGCCAATGCTTCTAAATCTAGGCATGTAGATCTCAAAGCTTTCGCCAATGATCCAAAATATCTACAAATAACCCACTTGGATAAGAAATATTATTCTAGGTTGAGCACATGCCTACACTTATCCTCATATAAAATAATATCTAGGTCAATGGATGTAGTTATGAGATGTTTGGAATATACCCTTAGCATTGGCATGTGATAAACTATCTTAGTGAATTATTTATTTTTAAATTTCATGCTTTAAACTTACACTGTATCTTCCACCTCCATGACATCAAAATACCTATTCATAGGATAGGAAAAGGGGGGTTTTAAGTTATGGGAGGATCCTATCCTAAATTTTTTTGCAATAAATATGGTCCTTCTATCCATGGGATCCATTTTCCACTCACTAATTGATTAGTTTTTCCTTCTATGTTTGGTTTTATCTGTACACCTATCTTGAATCATCTACATGTCCTGCATATTTATTTTTCTCAATGGTGGTTATTAACTCAAAATTAGTCTTAGGACCATTTTTCCCTATCATAAAAGGGGATACATCAACACTTTCCCATGTGTGGATAAGATATAATTGATACAAAGGATATAGATACCTAATAATTAAAGTAGTTATCAGAGCTTCAGATCTACTTGGGCAGGAGATATTTTAGCTATTCACTACAGTCAATTGAAATACATTCACTATATGGGTAATACATGGGAAAAAGAGGGGTAAGGCATTTTTAATGGATAATAGTTTGGAAATTTGTAGAGAGGAGGAGAGGTGAAAGGGTGAGGCAAATACGGTGATGTCAGAATGAATAAAAATAATAGAACCATTTCAAATGGACAAATAGTGATCGATATGCTTAGAATGGAAATAGTTATAGAAGTATAGAATTTTTACTCAGTGACCAAGTGGAACATGGAGAGGATATGGGAGATATGAAAGTATATGTTGATGGAAGATGGGTTGTTAGAGATAGGGAGAAAAAACCCTATTTTCATATCAGTTGAGAGAAAAAAAGGAATATTTTATGTTGTTGGCCATGACCCAATGCTAATGAAGGTAGATTAAATATTTGGGGAGTGATAGAATACATGGAATAGACCATCCTACATTCATAAAGCTCTATATTTGGCTATGTTAAGCCTTTATCCCAGGCTAAAGCTAAGTAGGATAGAATTTTTGATGAGAAGGATCTAGAGGTGATCATTGGTAAGGAATAGTGGTTTTATTTGAATGCATTTATTTTTAAGTTTAAATTTTTCTAGCCTACCCTATGTATAATTCATAAATGTATCACATATCATTGGAAATAATTAGTAGGAGTTAAGATCAAAATTAGACTTTGTACTAGAGATTTCTTCATGTTAATTTATAGCTGTACTAAAGAGAAAGAATTCATGTTGAATGAATACTCTTGGACATGGGAGGAGAAGAATATATTGTTTCCTAAACCCTAAAATCCTTATTTCAACCCCCATACTAAAACTTTTAATACAAAATTGATTTTTCTATGGCTT
>JARHVA010006830.1:332500-372500 GCA_037957365.1 Torreya grandis
TAAGTTGTGTTTACCTTCAAGCTTTACCATATACTTAGATTTCATCCTCTACCATTGGACTCACGTATATGATCCATGGGAACCTTTTCCAATCACCAGATCCTACTACTAGTGATCCAATATAATCTAATACAAGTATTCATTATACTCATAGTCACAACTTGCCTCACATACCTCAATGAGAATTGAACCTTGGTGGTCTTGGATACATCCAAATGACCCAATAAAGTCACCCCCACATTATTATAATTATTTATTAATATTATTAGTGTTACCTTGGGATTTTTTATTATATCTAATACATACATGCCTTGTCGTATCAAGGAATTTGTGTTGATATCCATATTTGCATGATTATCTACACATTATTGTTATCCTCTTAACAATTATTTATTTTGGAAGAATATTTTCCTATTAGAAAGTTCATATTTATGATCTCTTATGATTAAATTTCCATGCCCATGAGATGTTTCATCCATCAATTACTATAAATAAATATCATCACATCACAACACCCTTCATGTCTCATACCATCTTTTTTCCAATAAAATAGTAGTGTATTTTGAACCACCTTATTGTTAATGTTTAAAGATAATATATCCACTAGTACTTATTATTAGGGTAATGGGAATATATCTACGCAATGAAAAACACACAAAAATAACCTTAATGGAACATGAACTAATTCGACATAGTTATAAAAATCTGTTGGAAAAACATTTAACTTAATTTGATACAAATATGGTACATAATATCCATTGATATAACATGAAAATATTTACAAACATAGATACTTCCTAACCTCATAGAATGTACATTTTTTTTCTTCCCTGTTGTGTAATACTTTTGTACTTGAAATAGATATTTAGTGTGATTAAGATAAGATTAAAATCTACTAGAATATAAATGACTAAAAATGCAATATAATGAGAAAGAAACAATAAAACACATATAATTGTATATTATCCTTAAAAAATTTAATTTTTAAAATAATATATTAGGATGATAATCCTACACCTCCCCATTCTAGCATATCATTCTTAATTATAGGTTTGTTACCCTTTAGGATCCATATGGATTGTCAATTAATTAGAAAGGGATAAAATGTTATATAATGTTTTGTGTTTCTTAAAATAATTCTTAGTCAATGATAACACCACCTAAAAATAAAAAACATAAAAGGGGATAATGAAAAAAAATTGTTTGTGGAGGATTCAACATCCCACTTTAGTTATACTCTAGCACCTAGATGAATTCAATCCTATTGATTTTATTGAGTAACATTTTATCTCAACTATAATATTTCACCAAACTAAATTCACTTTCATCAGATCCTAAGGACTCAATCCAAATAAAAATATTTTTTGGACTAATTATATATATTATGGATTATGTTAGTATAATATTTTGAAGTGTAATTAAAAAATATTTTGTATAGATGTAAAGCGGCAATAGTTTTTCAAGTATGTATATTTTTTATAAATAGTCATATAATTAAATTTAAATATTTGAATATTGAATGTCTACCTTAAATTTATAAGAAAAGGAATTAAAAGGTAAAAAAAATAAAGATTTATTTTATTTTAAAATCATAGGTATACTTATTAGGGGTATGTAAAATAGGTTTAATTCCCCTAAATAATTTTTTATTCAATATATATTTTTAGATTATTGCATAGTTAATTTTTGTGTGTGAACTATTTGAATATTATTTTCAAAATAATATGTACTCATTATTTATACATAGAAGGATGAATATTGTTTATTAATAAAATTAGTCTCAATCTATTGATATGTGTGATTTTAAATCCATAACTGACCTTGACAATGATTAAATACTTCCATGTATTCTCTTTTAGTTATTTTATGATTTAAATCCTTAATATATTAATAGTTACATCATAACCTATTAGAATAAAATAATTAGCTTGTAATTATGAAGATAACCAGGGACAATTGATAACAATGATCATGTTTTTGGGATCTTATAATGTTAACATGGTTGGATAATTAGAGGGTAGTGGATAATTTATTAGAATTGATTATATGTTCATTAGTATAAAAATAATTTATAATTTTAGGATTACATGCCAATGATATTAATTATACACATATCTATTGTAAAATCTATGAAATCCTCTGGTTTGATTTGTCTAATTTTTTAGTGTCATGGTTATCCAAAAATAATACTATTATTTCATACCCCATATAATGTAACATTTTTTAATTAGTGGACCCATATGATTTATTATTTTATGAATATTAACAATGACATGTAAGTTTTATATTTTTATATGCATGCATATAGTGTGTTTAAAGATACATTTTCTTTTTTCGTAAAGGGATTCATAGTTAAATTTTTTATTTGCTTTTATTTATTTTCTATAATGTTGAATATGGAAAAATTCGATGCTACAGATTATAACTTACTAGAGTAGTTAGGTAGAGGTGATATGGAGATGAAAATTAGAGGATGAATAAAGGAAGTAATGGCATATGACACTAGACCACCTAAACTAATCCAAAATGACAGATAAATATAAGGTAGAGGATGCTAAAAATATTTTTGGGCATTAGCGATAGATTTGAAAACAGAAACGAACAAAATATCATTTTTTTGTAAAAGATGGAGGGCCAAATATAATTGAAAGTAGGAGTCCAAGTGATACAAAGCGAGTGGGTGAAATTAAGCCTCTATAATAAAAGGTCTAGAGTGTGATGATGAGAAGAATATAAGATAATATGAATAGAGAGAATAAATTTAAGGGACCATAAATAAGTGGAGAGTAACCTAGAAGTTGAAGATAATAAATAAATAAATAAAACACTGGAGGTACCATTAAAGATTTAATTCCTAAATCCATCTAAGAAATATTGTCTCAATATTAAAATATATTATAAATCTATATAATTGCAGGCATAGTTATTGAGGTGTAATTATAGTCATGAACTATTGAATAATTCATAGAAATTTTAATTTCAAACTATTATCATCTATAGGTATTTTTTTGGTGTACATCATGTATTTGATACATAATGTGTTTTATCACATTTATTAAAATGTCATACTTCTATTTTATTAAAACTTAACTTAGTTATAAATCTTATGTGCACTACTTCCTTCCATATTATTTATGCATAATTATATATTCATTATGAATAACTTATATGATAGTCTAATATTTCTCTAGAATATACACAAGTTTGACCAAAAATATATATCAAATGTTCCTTTTTACTATTGATTAGCCATAGGATTACATCCCACTTATTTGATGTTATATATTTACTATAGTATATGTAATAATTAAAAAATATATAAGGTTTTTATATATTTGTATTATATTTAGAAATGGGAAAAATATGAATAGTACTTATAGATAGTTAAATCTAGTCACAAGTACTTAAAAATGTTAATTATTTACACCTCATAAACCACTTGAATTGCACTAAAATACAAGAATCTTATTATTTATTCATCTAGTCTTTTTTTTAATCAATATACATGATTACGTGTTATTTGATGTCACTAATATACAATAATTTTCAAATCAAATACTCCAACTACTTTATATTACTCTTAGACTGATACAATTATTAATATAGTTATCCATGATTTTTTGGCACATATTTTCACTAGGTAGAGAGGTCCATTACATTGGACCTATCTAGATATATAAGTTTTTTCCTGACATGAAAGAATGGTTAGTTTGTTAAGTTTAACTATTATTTTGGGTATTCCCACACGTTTTTGAAGGTCATCTAAAGGAAATTTCAAAATTTTCATTATATAACTAAATCAAAACATAATTTTAAAGGGGCTTAAACTGTATCTAAAATATACAATTTACACTATTTAACATTGATAAAAGTTTGTATGTTTATCCCATATTAAATATTATTTACTAGGTGCAGTGTCATGTCAAGTTTGAAGCTTCTTAAATTGGATCAAAAGTTAGCATTATCAAGAATTAAGGATAAATTTATATCTACATACATATAGTCAAGTATAAAAATTGCACACTCAAGGTGGGACAACTACATGTGGATTATTCCATCCTCTTAGTATATGGATGCATATGCAATGACCAACCATGAAAAGGGTGATTGGGATCATTTAAGCACATTGCATGTTCCATTCATTTTTTTTAGGTTTCTAGGTCTCAAAAGTGTTCCTAAGGTTTTAAAATCAAAGATAAGTAAAATAATGATTTATATTTTGCATCTATAAAATTTAATCATATCATCCAAATTAGTTGACACAGGTGTACAAGGTGGATTAGTCATTATTTCAGCATAGTAAACATGAAAAAATTCTCAATCAATAGACATGACTGACCTACATTGTTGTCTAGGGATCATAGACATATATAGACATAATAAAATATTATGTAGATGATTTTGAGTAGTAAAACTATTGTCCTAACCTATATTCGACTATAAAAAATTAGTTATAGCTATCAATTAATTTTTATCTAAGCCGAGTTATTTTATTTATAGTGTTTTCTATAAAAAACCATATTTTTATACTTAGAAGTTATCATTAAAATTATTAATATTTGTACATATCTTTAGCATTATAAAATTTTAAATATACATATTTATTAAAAAAATCATGTTGTTAAATAAAAAATAGGGTAAAAGATATTGGTGAACATGTAAATTTGTTTAGCATTATGTTTTTGATATTTGTTTTATGGTTTTAGTTGAATCCATGAATTCTATATACTAAAGATAAATATGATTATCCTTTAAATATTTAATGTTTTAGTGATCTAGGATTTATATTTGACCTATTTTTTTCAAATTGAATAATTTATTTTTGTTTGTAAAAATACTTCCTTTGTCTAGATTTCACATTTCCTTTTAATTTTTCTAGATTTTTAGAATTGTGTTCTTACACTTTAAGAAATCATAGGAGATGTCATTTTGGGTAAATTAATCATTATTTTTACCTTATCCATGGTGTGAGGGGTACTAAACCAATACTTAATCCATTATACAATACTATATACAAACTTTATTTTCCATGTAACTCATGATATATCTTAAACACATAGGGTCTTTTAATTTCAACCAAGGAATCCTCTTGGACATTTATTTTATTACACTAGTAAGTGGTTATTCCAATGATTTTACTCTTAATTAACATCACACACAAGATAGTGAAACTAAAAATATAGTGTAATCTTTCATAGTTAGTTCCCTTTTGGGCCTTATTCACTATTTAAGTGTTTGAGAAGTATATCTAAGAGATTAAAAATCATACACCCCATAAATAGTTACATTATTAATATCATTTGAAAATTCAAATTTTCAAATAAAATCATGTCCATTATTAATTAAATTTTATTATATACTTGTATTTGGATAGTGAGGTTCATCATCACAATATATGTTACTTTTCAAAGGTGTTATTCAGATTCACTACATATTTGCATTAATTAAATTCAAATATTATTGAAGGATAAAATTATTAATGTAAAATCTCAAGCCTTAATTCATATTAGTGTAATATCATATCATTCACTGATTATCTTAAGATACAAATGCCATTAATGTAAAATATTATAAAATAAATAATGCCTTAAAAATACTAATAGTTGTACATTTTGAATCTTACAACGCTGATTACACACCCTATTTTTATACTTAACATGACTATTTTGACCAACAAAGATAATACATAAAAATTAGATGTAATTAATGATAATGAATTGATCAAATATATTAATTCAAATACATAAAATATTTACACATTTATCTACATTTATAGAGATGAATAAAATAAAATAGCTCAATATTATTCAGCAGGGGAAAAATATGATCACTTCTAATCTAATACTTTCACATTAGATTGTCTAGTTTATACTATTTATTGTAATCATATATCAACATTACTAGATATTTATGTGACATCATCCCTAGGTTTAGGGGAATCACATAGGTTCCAACATATTAATATATACCATGTATTATATTCACCTCCTGTGATTACTTTGCATGCTCCATCCCCAACCATACACAATTCACACTCTCTTGAAAAGATTATTACATAACTAAATTACAAGGGGATGCAATCAGAGAAAGGTATCTGTAGAGATACTAAATAAATCAATTTAAATACCTTGATTTATAATTATTTTTCACGTAAAATCACACCATACCCATTACTGGTTGGATTTGTAACTCCTAAGTTATTAATCTATGAATGTAAATATGATCCCAAATAAGAAATTTTATCATACCACCTAAGTTGTTATAATATGTATATAATGATAAAGTATTAAAAATATTATTTCCACAAAACCTCAAATAATATTATTTACTAAGGTTCCATAATATTTTATTCTAATCAATTAAACTATTCAACCCTTTGTTAGATCAATTTATATGACACATCTTTATCAATATTAGTGAAAATATATCTAATGCAAAAATTTAAAAAGTTGACCAATGGCCTAATGAACCTATAAGTGAATATGCTCATCAATATAAAAACATGCCATCTAAGATGACAAATTTTATGGTATTAAATATGTTACAATATATCTTCACATAAATTTTGTTATCACTACTCAATGAGATTATCATGTTTGACAAATTTAAAAAAATTGATGAGCTATGACATAAAGTCAAAAAGTCAAATTCAATATTATATATTTTTAAAATTTTTAGTAATCACTAAAATTTTCTTCTAATTAAATACCTATGTTTCAAATGAAACCAAGATACAAGGTTAAATGTAATGAAATAATTAATGAAGAAAAATTAACATTGAATTTAGTATCATAACCACTGAACAAATATAGGTTCACAACTCCAACAAGGAGAAAATTTTAAATATTACCATCACCACCTCATGTACTTTTATATAAAATAATTTATTTTAATATCATATCTATTAGTCCACCATTATAATTTGATATCACTAAACATCAACATAAGGATTCCATAATAACACATTTTATGACAACCACATATGTATTGGATATTTAAAAATAACGGTTATAGGGTAAGAAATAAGATTTGTGATCTTATTTATTATAATAATATTGAGTTAATAAAACCTATAAAGGACACTAGACCACTATGAAATGAAAATTTCATTTTCAAAAGCTTCATCAATCCATTTCCAAGTCATAAAATAACAAATAATACAAATAATTTAGAAGTGAACCATGTATACAATGTACATTATCCTATTTTAACCTTTGTGAATCTAATATTTGGAATTAGTTTTAAAATTATAGGTAGATCAATACCACTTCTAATTATCACATTTCATGATAGTTAAATTTTGTATTATGATTTAGATAGATGTTTAATCTTTACTCAGGATTATATCAACAAATAACATATAGATAGTGTCATGATTTACAATGGGTCAAGTGAAAATTCATGTCTAATAAAATTTAATTGCACTCTTCAGTATATGTAGTATGATTTAAAAACTATGTTAAAATTAGTTAAATCATTGCATGGACATACACAAAATAATCTTGTGCATATAATGTTACTTCTTCAAGTTGGTTCAACAACATCGGCTACTCCATTTCTAGTCTTATCAATCACATGGATATTTTACATGTTATTAGGAGTTATCTAGATTTAAAATCTCCATGTAATTCCTTCCATAGTATATTTATTTATCAAAAAAACACATTGTAATCATGTGGTCAAAGTTTTGAGCATTTAATATGATTAACATATAGAGTTAAAATAGTGTTACTTGACATATTAAAGAGCATAATATAATTAAAATAATAGAAACTATTTATGAGAATAATATATAGAATTATTACACCTATTTAATAAAATAGTGTTGAATTAGTTGTTACACATAAATAAAATAGTTATATGCAAGTTAGTTAGATAAGAGTGTAACACTCTCCTTAAACGCAAGATTGACATAAAAAAGTTATTAAAAGTTCAAATAAGTCTACATGTATTGTATTACATCATAATTGAATACCATATATAGTTAAATGTTCTTCATAGTGAACATATATAATCATAACTTCTCTGATTATACTAACTATTTAACCATGTTCTATACCTTTTCAAGGTTCATAAACTACAAATATACTATGATCAAGATAACTACATTATAACATCTGATTCTTTTTTAGATTCAGATTGATTTCCATGAAACAATTTTCATCTTTAAAAATTAATCCTTAAATTATATGATATGAAAAGGAAATGTGATTTTCCCATTGAAGGGATCATAGGCTAGTTTTTTTTATTACTAAAAAATATACAAAAAATGTCAAAAAAAATCAAATATTAAAAAACACAAAATCTTTATATAGTGTAAAAATACAAAAACATTCAAAATATTGTCAAAACTTATCACTTGAGAATGAGATGTGTTCCTAGTTTATGTTTTTACATATTTTATTTTTCATACACAAATGAATTTCATGAGGTATAACTTTATTAGTATTATTTATTTACTGATGAAATGCTTAAAAACAAATTTTTTTTCAAAAAATTATTTGGATCGATATAAATATCTAAATATGAATGCGAAATATAATTAATTACATAATATAAATGAGATATACATATTAGATATACAAAATATATGCAAACACATATTTGATATGATTTATTGTTGACTATGTAGGCTCAACATGAATAGAGATAACCTAAAAATAGTTATGGACTATTTCATAATCGAAATCAGGGATACACATTGCACTAGAATGATATGGTTTTATTATAATATTTTATAATGATTAAAACCTTATCTTTATTAATTTTATGATTGAATTCTTAATTTATGTACCTATGACTATTTGTAAGGGTATGTCACCATGTGTGTCTAGTTGAGTCATGAATTACATGGAAAATATGAACCCTAGATCATACACAATAAACATATTTTAAATAAAATACAAATGGGTGAATTTAGTAATGGTAATAAATGATATATCCTTAAAAATTCCCATATAATTTGAATGTTTCTTACATTACCCAAAAGGGCCTCATGTCGATGTAGTTCTACCACTTAGAGTGAGAGTGTGAATTTTTAATTTGATATCTGAATGCAATGAGATATGTTTTCCTAAGTTATTGATAATGAGTGATATTGACTTGAAATAAAATAAAATCATACTTGGTTAATAAATATTATAATGCTTCATAATTAAAATTAGAATACAAATTTCTCTTCTTTTTAATATGTAGTATAATTACTCAATGTTTGGTATGTGATTCATTAAGAGTCTTGGATGTGATTATATATGGTAATATTTGGGATATTTATAATAATTCAACTTGGTAATGGGAGGGGTAAAATAAAACATCTAAAATTGAAAAATTTATTCTTGGACAATACCACACTAGTGGACACATCCTCATTGTGACTGTGTCTAACATAGCACAGTGATATCCCAAAAAGGTATAGATTATTGTAACTCAGTTTTAAATTTTCTTTTAGCATAATAAGAATTACTAAATTATATTTTAATTAGTTTCAAGGTATTTTCTATAATATTAAATAATCTCATGTAGATTCCAAGTTAATAGAATGACGAATAGGCTAAGCACGGTAAGAATGCCAATATTAAACATTGTCAATCACTTAATGATATTATTTGAGTGTTTAAATATGCACACACTTTATTATAGGGATTCATCAAAGTGAAATTATTGAGGTAAATAATAATCAAAACTAACGTGTATACACACTTTGTCTTTTCATGTGAGGCTCGATTGTGTAAGATGCCTTAATGCAAAATTTGAGATAATGCCACTAAAAGTAGTTATTGTCCATACTTTGAAATTGAAAAATTAAAATTGAAAATTTTTAATTTGAAACTATATCCAGGAAAGTATACACTTGAAATATAGTAAGGAAAATATACACCTAAAAGTGAAGTGTTGAACCTTTGGTGAATTAAGAATGATCAAATCTCAATTTGAAAACTATCAAAAGATATCGAGTTGTAAATATTAAATGATCCAACTCTAAACTAAATATGTAGTGTATAATGTAAAATAATTGAAGGAACTGAAAAATAAAATATGGATCAATAAAATATAAAATTTTGAACCATAGATGCTAAGTGTAACTAGAATCAAACTTGGCCCACTTCAAAAATGAAACGAATCACACCATTTTAGATGGATCTAGAATCTATTTCAAGAATTGCACATTCTAACTTTTAAATTTGATAAATTTTTTATTTTTCATGTCTAAAGATGAACATGAATGAATGCCATGCCCCTTATATCTATATTGTGTTGATATTGAATTTCATTTGAAGTTGTAACCATTTTTCACATGCCCATGCATATGCATCATGTTTATGTGAATATGTATTATAATAATGAGTGAAGTGGTAGTGACATGCCCCCATAATGTTAAAATTATTAATCATATTATATTTTTAAAAGTACATAGTATCGTACATTTAAAAAAAATTGATGAGTAATTGATTTTTAATAAATGTTAATATTAATGCACCTATTTTGTGATGAGAGATGTACCTTTCAAATTAGTAATATCAAAATATAACTATATAATATGTAGTCCTGTATTATCATATTTAAATATTTGAATTGTATTACATCATAGTATGAAATATATAATATATTTGAATTTTAAATGTGTGTTAGATAAATATAATATTGAAGCACCTAAGCAATATGTGCATGATATGTGGTATGGCACATGAGTAAACTAAAGAATAAAATTAATGCATAATGATAATAATAATAATAATAATAATAATAATAATAATAATAATAATAATAATAATAATAATAATAATAATAATAATAATAATAATAATAATAATAATAATAATAATAATAATGGAACCCTAATAACATGTAATGAATTAACAAGAAATGTCATACAATGCCACATTATTTTTAAATAATTTAACACATAAGGCCCATAGGTGAAATACAAAGTCCATGTGAATGTTGTATAAAGACACAAAGACAAGGGCCACATTAAAATAGCACAATGATGCCATATAAGAAAGAACATGTTTATATTTCACACACAAGGCCAAGGGCCACACATAATAAACAATAAATTCCTTTAGAATCATGTAGTATAGTAAGAAAGTGAAGAGAATTATAGAGCAAATGAGACTAGTTTAAATAAACCACATGAATCAATGTCATGTTTAGTAAATAGGATATTCATATTACATAGTTTAAAGTGTACGATTATAAAAACATTTAAATAATAAATAAAAAAACATGGTAGAGATGTTGTGGTTAGAAACATTTTTAAAAATCTTCACAAATAATGAAAAGTTGTCCCAATTAACAAGGTTGTTGAGTAAAAAGGGAATCCTGACATTAGAGAACTATGTAAAATTATGTCCTATATCACACTCACAGACCTCATGAAAATAAATATGTAGTAAAAAAAGATATATTATATTTATTTAAATTGAAATAAATATAACTATAAATAAATAAACTAAAAACATTTTAAAATGTTTTTAGTTCTTCATTTTTGCTTTTCTGAAATACATTAACTTTATTGGATTTTTCACATTTATGATTTTTTTACATTTTTGAAAAAGGTGTTTTTATAAAATTATATTTACATGTTTAAATTTTTTTTGAAATATTTAAATTTAAGAGTGTTGAACATAGTAATAAGTGAGGTTTCAAAAATAGAAAAAAAATGGATGGATTCAAACAATACTTTACAATGTACTCAAGAATAGTATTTTAAGAATTAAGGCAAGAAATATTACACTAGTTTATGTGCAAACTAATTATATATATATATATATATATATATATATATATATATATATATATATATATATATATATATATATATATATATATATATATATATATATATATATATATATATATATATAAAGTTGTTCATGCCCCCAATGGGAAATAATATATTTTTTCTTATGTGGAATGTAAAAACATATATATGTAATCATGTAAGTGAAATTATAACCATAACATGATATGTATGAAATAGTAAGAAAGTGGTGCACCATAAAGAATGTGCATTAAAATTATTGTGATATATATTTTTTGGATTATTTGAAGTGATTTTGAATATCAAGTCAGAAAGTGTCCAAAATGAACATAAATCGAACGGATAGAATAATGTTTTTATAAGAGATAAAAAGAAGTGACAATGAATAAGAAAAAATAAGCTATGTATAAATGAAAATGAAAATAGATAAAAATTATGTTTATGATGGGCATGTATGTATATCCAATGAAGTGATATGGAGGAATGACTTCCTATGAAGACGAAGTGACAACTTTAGATGGTTCTATATCTTAATAAGAACTATACTTTGTAATACAACCTTATTAGGTGATAAGATAAATGAACTATAAAAACATGATTTATGTCTACATAAATACATTGATATGAATGTGAATTAAATTAATTTATATAATTAAAATGATCTATAAATTTTAAATTGATTAAATATATAAAAACCTAGCTTGGATCTGATTTGATGCCAATTGTGAAAAATAACTATTAATCCAAATAGCCTAAGAAAATTTATGAATTGTGTCATTACCTAAATAAATAATTCAACATATGTAGGGACAAGGCTACATTAGAAGGATAGTGATATATTGGCCTTTTATATTAACTTAATTGTCATTATAGTTGATTTTGTAAGCAATTTTACTATCTGGATACTTAGGACTTCCTTTGAAGGTTTACTTTTTTGGATCAATACCAGGGTTCAATGGGTCCTTGCCCTATATTAAAAAATGATGTTTTTTTTACAAAATAACTAAAACAAATCCAAGTATAAATTCCATGGCCAAACAAAAACCAATTACAACAAACAACCAAAATTATACAAAAAGATTAAACATTAGTTAATTCAAACACCTAAATAAAAACATCAGTAACAAAGACATCAGTTAGTGGGAAAATAGTTTAGAAGATTGACCATCTTTCCATTTTTACCTTTCTTTCTTTTTTACCTCTTGCCACACTCTTTGTTTAGAGCTAACCGCAACCAATTACTTATCATAATTATAAATTTTTGAATCTATCTTTGCATGCATCTCTTTGTTTAAATCTAATATTTTTGATTCATGTCCTCTTTTTGATCCCCTTACTATCTTCTTTAAGGGAAGATTCTAGACATTTTTAATTTCCCCAATAATTGACCCATCTTCTTTGTCTAAAACAATTTCATCTTATTTTTCTCTTTTTCCAAAATTTATATTTTCCTAAACTTTTGGCTCTCAAAAACACTCCTCAATGACTACTACCAAATTTGGAGTGCTCCATTTGATTGAGGTTGACTTATCCCACTTTTTATTCCCTACTTTAGAACTCTTCATGGGATAAAAATCATAAAATGACTTGGTAATTTGTAATTTACATCATATTAATGTTATATTATCATAATCTAAACCTTAAACATGAATAACTTTGCCATATTTCAATATAATTTTCTCCAAAACTCCTTTATTCAGATCAATCTCTACACAAGTTCTAGAAAATGTACACAAACCTAAGACAACACTCTAATGATCATTATTTAAAAAAGACCCCAAAGCATTACCTATTTCCATAAAAGCATGCCAAAAATGAAAAGATGCGTTAGGGAGTTGAACCCTCAATGGCATCTTTGTTACTGAGAGAGTGTTTGGATCAAATTTTAAAAACCAAGGAGTGATAAACAAACCTTCATTACCCAAAAACTAGGGTCCCTTCAAAAGGCATTTATGATAATCATTATCCTCACTAAAATGAACAACAAAAAAACCTTTAGACTATAAATAAATCTCACATTAGGTTGACCAAGTCATATAGACCCATTGATATAAGGCAATCAAAGAAGGCCACAGGGCCTTAAATCTATAGATAACTTTATGTTTAATTAGACTATAAAAATAATCATCCAATTAATTGTTTGAAATATCCATGGAAGGTACCTCCTTCAATTTTTTTATAATATAGGCTTGAGGCAGAGAAAAGTATTTCATATAATTTTTCTTGGAAGTGGCATTTCTAATGGCTTCTTTGAAAGTTATAGGTTTGGAAGAGGAAGCTTGATTTAATCCTTTAATACCTCCCTTAAATCTTGAACCACTGAAGATGAGTGAATATATTCCCAAATGATATAATGATAATTGTATAGGATCCTATAATTCTTTTCCCTATTGCACCAGATATTGATACTTAGTCGAGATAGCTAAAGAAGTAACCAGAATAAATTTTAAGTCATTCCCTAAATTTGTCCCTAGCTATAAATTATTTTACTTGATATATATTTGATCAAGATTTGGAACCTTGGGTTTTCCTCCTTTGCATCCTATTAATATTTGGATGATCTACACTAACAACAATATCATCCTCAAGTACCTTACATAACAAAAATACATTCCTTAGTGTAGTTATTCATTGTGGCATTTTTGTCAAACACTTAGTTTTCATAGTCCAGCTTGACATTCTTTCCTTTACCCTTCAAATATTAAACAAAAGTGGTCTGAACATGGATTTCCCTGAGTGAGAATTGAAGATTTCCAAAGTTGGTATCCCATTACACTTTCTCTCTTAATGCTATAATTTCCCTTCCCAGGATAATTGTGTTGGTGAGTGGGTCATAAACATCTAAGGTGTCAAGGAAAGTAATGTCATTAGAGACATCAAAGAGTATGAAATAAGTTATTTCTTCTTTAGACCTGGATGGGCCACAGGCTACAAACATGCTGATATATCCCAACCCTTGTGATGATACATCAAACCCTAAACACCCCATCCTAATTCTTAGTACCACCATTACATTAAAATATCTTTGCCTCATGGATTACTCTAATGTAGATCCCAATACCCACCAGTAATGATCCCATTGGGTTTCAAAATCATGACTTGTTGAGCCATAAGTTCATCTTTTACACAACGTCAATCGATGAGGAGATCACCCATATAAATGAAGGCATTATCTCCTTTGACACCAATGTTGAATGTTTCATCTATGAGAACACTCTAAGCTCTATGCCCTAGTACATCCAACATTACAACCCCTACATTTGTTATGCCCTTCTTCATATCCATTTTTTTCTTGATTTATTCTTTACTCCCTTTGATGGTTTACTATTTTAATGTCTGTGATAATTTAATACATGAAATACCTACAAAATACAAAACCTATCTCCTTCACAATAAACCCAATTTAGATAAAATAAAAATTTGAGAATAAAAAAAGGTGACCAGCTAAGTTATCCTTAGAAAACCTTACATAATCAAGGTGAATCTTACATATCCCAAATAGACATAAGGCCAATGTAGTTATCCCATGTAGAGTGAGTGTGTGAATATTAACATTGTTATATTAATGAAAATATTTATATTAGTTTAAATTATTGACAATGACTACCCTAGGCCTAAAATAAAATAAATTTAGACTTATTTTATGATTTTTAAAATGTTTCAAAATTCAAATTTGTTAAAATAGTGCTCTTTTTCTCAATGTGTAGTAGAATTTTCAAGTGATTATTAGGTGATGCTTTATAAGGCCTTAATGTTATTATATAGCATATTATTTTGAATATTTATTTCAAATAGCATTAATAATAATGAGATAATTATCAAATTAAATGTCTAAAATTTAAAAATATATGTTTGGTGCATGGGGGGCAAGGCACCACTAGTGGATAAGGATGTAGATAAGATTTATTTGACCTACCATTGTTTTATACTCAAGGATAAAGAGTATTAGAGCTAGTATAAAAGAGTATACATTTGAATAGGGATGTCTTAATCTAAAATTTTCAATAATGCAAATAAATGTAGTTCTTTTCCATATTTAAAAATTTTAAAGTGGAAATTAAATTTTTTTAAAGATATCAAGGAAAGTGTACACGCAATGAGAAATATTGATCATATATAAAATTTAGATTTATAATTCCCAATTTAAAAAAAATTGAAAACCCATTAGTTATAAATAGTATAAGATCCAACACTCATTTCAATATCTAAATTACTTTATAAAATAATTAAGGTTTGGAAGCACCAAATGTGGGTCATTACTATAGAAAAACTGCAACCATAGACATTGAGTCTCACTAGACTAAAATATGGATCACTTTAAAAATGAGATGAATCACACTGTTGTATACAGATCTACTTTCTATTTGAAAATTTTCACCCTTAAAAATTTTGAACATGAGAAATTTGTGAATTGCCATTTAGAAATATGAACATTAACGAATATCATCTTCCCTATATATTTTATGCCTTGATATCGAATTCCATTTGACATTGTCATTATTTTTTACATGCCAATGGATATGCATAAAATGTGTTTGAATATGAATTATAATAATAAGTGCATATTCATGTCACATGCCCATAAAATCTTTTTTTTTTTGAATCATGTTATATTTAAAAAAAATCATAATGCCATAAATTTGAAAAATTTTCACAAGGACTTCACTTGTCAAAGAAATACAATCATGATACCCTAATTTTGAGATTATAGACATAGCATACAAGTCACTATTATCAAAAGAGATATGTGAAAGATCTAATCATGTAGTATCATATTCAAATATTTTTTAATGGATTGCATGATAAGATGAAATTTATCATTAATTTACATATGAAACATGTGTTGTGATGATATAATATTGAATCACCTAAATAAAATGTGCATGTTATTTATGATGGTAAAATACTAAAGTAGAGAATATAATTAATGCATGATATGAATTATGAAAGCATAGTAACATGTAATAAACAAAGATGTAGTGTCATATAATGCCACATAATTTGTATATAATGTCACACATAAGGCCCATAAACCACATATAAGGGACATGAAAATGTATCATAAACATAGAAAGCTAAGGATCACACTCAAATGGAATGATTATTCTATACAAGTAAGGACACGTTTATGTTATACACACAAGGCTAAGGACCACACACAACAAGAAATAAAATTCTATCTTATCATGCAGTGAAGTAAATATTTAAAGAGAAGAATAGATAAAATGAGATTGGTTTACATCAATCGTATGTATTAATATCATTTTTATAAAATAACATGTTCATGTTACATAGTTTAAAGAGTGAGTTATTATTAAAGTATTTATATTGTAATTAAATAAACATTGTAAACAGGTTGTGGGTATACAAAAAATATTGAAATGTTCATGGAAAATGAATAGATTCCCCTTAAATAAAAAGGTTAGGTAAAATGGAAATATATAAATCAAAGAAGCATGTAAAAGTATGTAATTTTATCACACACAATTACCGCATGAAAACCAGTATGTATTGACACCTAAAATATGCTATTTATTTAACTTAAAATGAATATCATATGTAAATTTAAAAACTATCAACATTTAAAAATGCTTGTAGGTCTTGAGTTTTTATTTTTTTAAATAATGGCTTTTTTTGAATTTTTAACATATATCATTTCTTTTTTAATTATATGAAAATACAATTTTTTAAAATTTTTGCTATATTCAAATGTTTTTTAATGTACTGAGATATTAAAATTACAAATATTTAAGCTTAGTAAAAAGTGATGCCAAAAAATAAGAACAAATGGAAGAGATTTGAACAATACTTTAAAAGGTAATCATGTATAATATGATAAGAACAAAGAAAAGTAATATTCACCCAATGTATGTAGAAAATAACTTTTATAAATATATAAAAAGATTCCCATGCCTCCAATGGTAGATAATATGTTTGTGATCATGTATAATGTAGCATTAGATATATGTGATCGTGATAGTGAAATAAAAACCATAACATGATATGTATTCAATAGTAATAAAGTGGAGTGCCATAGATAATGTGCATTTAAATCATTGCAAGATAATTATGTTTGGATTGTTTCAATCATTTTTCAAAATAAATATGTAAAGAGCCTAAAATGAACATAAAGCCAATAAATAGAAAAAAGTTTGTATGGGGGATATAATATGTAACAATGAAATAAAAGAAAATAAGCTATGTATAATGGTAAATGAAAGTATCTAATAAATTTTTTTTATGATGGGTATGTATGTATATCCCATGGTTTGATATTAATTAATTACTTCATGTGAAGAAGAAGTGCAAACTATAGCTATCTCTAAATATTAATAAGAATCATATGTTGTAATCTTACCCTCTCTTATGCTTTGAACAAATAAAATATATAAAATAGATTTATATCTAAATAAATATACATATATGAATGTAAATAATAGTAATTTATATTATTGAAATCATCCATAAATTTTAAATGGACAAAATATATTTAAAATCAACTTGGATATGATTTGTTTCCAACTATGAAGGTTGACTATTAATTTAAACTACATAAAAGTACTTTTAAACTCTATTATAACTAAATGAAGGAATTAAATTCCTGTTAGGACAATATACACTATAATTATTAGGGTACATTGTGGCCTTTTATACTGACAATAATCACATTATATTTTATTGTGCACCTAATTTTCCTATCTAGGTGCCTATGAATTCTTGTGAGGGTTTACTAGTTGACTATGTTTGCTAATTTAATGCATGCAAGACCTAAAATATACAAACCCTATCTCTTTAATAATAAACAAAATTGAAACCAAGTACAGTGTTATGACCTAGAAAAGAGGAGTAGCTAACCTATCTTAAGAAAACTCCATGTAGTCTGAGTGATGCCTACATAATACCAAAGGCGCCTAAGGCTAACGTAGTTATCCTACATAAAGTGTGTATGTGATTCATGACTTTTGTATATGAATTATAAAATATATAATCCTTTAAATTATTGACTACCCTTAGCCTATTATCAAATAACTTTAGGCTTTGCCTATGATTATTAGAATGTGTTAGAATTCAAATTTGAAGAAATAGTTCCATTTTTTCTCAATATGTAATAGAATTATCAAGTGATTTCTATATGATTCTTTTAGATTCCTTGATGATTTTATATAGAAGATTATTTTTATTATTTAATTTAAGAAAAACACTTATAAAAGTAGGGTAATGGTGAAATTTAATGTATTAAATTTAAAAAGTTCTCAAGGTCATAGTCATAGTGTTGCCTTGTCTAACCTAGTCAAATCTTGTCCTATAAGGACTAGATTATTTTAATTAGGATGATAAGAGTCTAAAATTAGAGTATGGATGCCTAAATTATGTTCTATGTAGTTCTGAGGCATTTTCAAAATAGGTAATACTCCTATATAGATTTCAAGTTAATGTAGTGGCAAATAGGAAAATTAGGTTAATGAAGTAAAGATTGCACATTTTAAACCACTTAATTATTAAATTTTAGTGTCTAAAAGTAATATAGTAAATGGAATGCAAAACTTAAGTTTATATACAAATTTTGTGTTTTGATGTGAAGCTTGATCATGCAAGATCCCTTTTTGTGAAAAGAACAATTCCACTAAAAGTAGTTACTGCTCATATTTGAAAACCAAAAACTTGAAACATAAAATTTTAAATTTTAAAAGAGATAAAGGAAAGAATGCACAAAAAATATTATTCAATTTGGTTGCTTTGTAACCTAAAAATGGAAAAGTGGGTTCCCTCTTGTCGATAAATTTTAAAAAAAAGTGAAAGCGCTTGAGTTGGATATATATTATGTTATAAATATAATTTAAATATGTAGACTATTTTGTAAAATAATTAAATGGGTGGAACCATAAAATGTACCTCACTATAATATTAAAAGTGAAACCATAAACATTGAGTGTCACTAGAATCAAACATGGCCCATTTGAAAAAATTAGACTAACCATACCATATCAAATGAATATAAATTCTATTCAAAACTTTCTACCTTTGAAACTTTTGAACTTTATAAATTTGATAATTTCTATGTAAAAACACAAGTATGAATGAATATCATGTGCCATCTATCTTTAATGTATTGATATTAAATCACATTTAAACTAGTAACTATTTATAAAATTACAATTGTAAGTGTAATAATTTTCCACGTGACCATGCATATGTATCAAGTGTATGTCAATATGTATTGTAGGAATGAGTAAAAATACATGTCACATGCCCCCATAATCTTTTTTTTTAAATCATCTTATATTTTAAAAACTCTATAGTCCCATAAATTTTCTAATGAGGACTTGAGTTCTCAAGACAAGCCCTTAATAATACCTACATTTTAGATGATTCTAAAAAGATAACTGTGAAAGATGTAACCATGTAGTATAGTAGTTCAATATTTATATTTTATTTTATCATAGTAAATAATATATCATTTATTTTAATATGAAACATGTGTTAGATAGCTATAACATTGAATCACCTAAGCATGATGTGCATTATCTATATCATCGCACAAGAATAAAGTAGATAATATAAATAATGCATGATATGAATCATGGAACAATAGTAATAATCAATGGTAAAATAAATAATGCCATAAAATGACTCGTAATTTATATATAATTCAATACATAAGGCTGATAGACCACATAAAGGGGACATGTGAATTATATATATATATATATATATATATATATATATATATATATATATATATATATATATATATATATATATATATATATGGCTAAGGGCCATAGTCAAATAAATTGATGGTTCCATAAAAGAAATAAATGTAAATTTTGCACATGCATTCCCAAGTGTCCCACACATTAATAAATCAAATCATGTCTTATCATGTATTTAATTAAGAATACAAAGATAACCATAGAAAAAAAATGAGACTAGTTTATATTGACCATGTGCATCAATATTATTGTTATAAAATAACCTGTTCAAATTATGCAATGTAAAATATGGGTGATTATAAAAAAAAATGTATCATATATAATAAGACATGGTAGAGAGGTTATGGACAAAAAAAACATGTTGAAATGCTCATGTAGAATAGATAGATACCACCAACTTAAAAAGATTGTTACATAAAAATGGAAGCTGAACATTAAAATAACAATGGAAAATTATGTCATGTATTAGACTCACATACCTCATGAAAATAATTGTGTATTATGAACTAAATTATTATATTTAGTTAACTTAAATTAAATAGGATATATAAGGAAATCAAATAATAACATTTAAAAATTCTTGTGGCTCTTGATATTTTATATTTTGAAAATATTTTTATTTGATTAGATTTTTTATATTTATGATATTTTTAAATTTTTTGATTATTTGAATTTTTTTAACTTATCTATTTTTTTTTTTAATATTTGAATTTAATAGAGTTGAAATTACTAAGAAATGACTATCTAAAAGTATAAAAAAAATGGGATGGATTTGATCAATACTTAACAATGTACTAAATATTAGTATGGTAATAAGGAGGTCAATAAATATTCCCTAGATGTTTGTGAAAAACAATTATATCATTATAGATAGAAATGCTCACACCTTGAATGGGTAAGATTATGTTGTCAGATCGGAGAGGATACAAAATGAACTTGATACATTTTATTCATAAAAAGAATTAATATATACAAAATAGTTAATGAAAGATAGCTAACTGAAAAGTGTCAAGGAAGGAATCTATATTATCTAATACCGGTAAATAATAATGTAATATTTATCATTTTTTTTCTAACATTCTCCCCTTTATTACATTATTTTTACAGACATCATATTCCTAAACCACCCCTTAATTAAAACATGGTAAAAAGGTTTCACACTCTCCACGTACCCTGCTCACCTTTGAGGTGGCATGCAATCTCTGTGGCTTCATGGTCTTGGTGTCACATTGGTTTTTCCTTGCAGGATGACCACTAACCTTGAAGTGATAGGATTACGTCTCTCTATCAAACACCTTCGGTGGTTTCTTGGATTACCACAAACCCATATGGTTTTTTGATGTAAGTCGACCGCGAACTTGGAGGTCACAGAAGCTTTTGACTATTTTATATACTTCAGTGGTTTCTTGTATTTCCAAAAACCCTTTTTCAAGAACCAAGCATTACATTAGTGCTTTTACTTCCCACAATGTTCTTCATTAGGAAGTACCAAACTAGAAAATGATGTCGAATCCTTTATTGAAAACCACACTACACACAACATTAAAAAACCACACTGAAAAAATGTCACCATAGCAATGATGCAACCCCATCGTAGGCGACTCACGAGAGGACACCAATTATCCTCCAACCTCTGTATATCCTCCATCCTCTAATAACTACTGCTTACTTAGCCAATATATTAATGAATTTCAAAAAAAAATTAAGATGTTGGATACTCTCGATAATACATTCATACAATATAAAAATCAAATTTAAAGATTGAATGACTCTTAACATTCGACATAACTCCTTTAAACTAAAAACGTTCAATGGAAACCTTAATATAAAATAGTCAAGATCTTCCTATCATAAAAATAATAGCTATACATTTATCTAAAACGACAACTATTAAATATATTTTGACTTGTTTTTATGACTTGAACTTTATAATTGACGACTTTGATAACAAAATGACATAAAGTACAAAAACAATACCCTATTTAATAGGACCTCTAATTACTATTACGAACTTATTTAACAAATACCATACAAAACAATGGACTTGAAGATTACTACTTCTATTACCTGACCAAAGACATTAATAATTAAAATACCATCCACTAACCAAATTATGACGGTGACAAAATGGCAGAATTACACAAGAAATATTTATATTGACCTTTTTAAAATAACTGTTGGCCAAAGAAAATGGAGAACGTAGGATGCAGTTCCAGTTCTGACGGCATGGACAGCGTTTGTAAACCAAATCTCTAATGCATGTAGGCTGCTTAGAAAGGAAAAATCCGAGCTTGTGGAATGATTGGCAGGAGAAATATCTAGTGATCTTGAGTACATATAGTCATTAAATCAAACATTCACGATCTGTACAGTAGATAATTGCAACGCTATATTTGGCACATTGCAGACAGGTTTGGTAGACGCTGCGCTTGACCAGAAAATGGGACAGAACACTTCAAAGGTGCAAAAATGCAGCCCACTTGGAAAGCTCTTTATCAAACTATGAATTCAGCTTTGACCGAAAAATTAAATAAAATAGCAAAATAGATGTGAAAATCCTCACATGTGAAAGGCAACTTGGATGGCAATAGAAGACTGCATTGATTTGCGGCTGGAACTTTTGAATTCACCATCCAATGCAATGATAGCTGTTGAGAGGTCTACGATCAAAAATCTTCTAACAGATTTTGCAGGTGTTTAGTGCTCTCTTTTCCTTCTAACATATTTGTCAGGGCACACTCAGGTCTGAAATTGACAACATAGAATCTAATAAAAAATCTCTCACATTGCCCGAGGCATCCATGACTTTGGAGATGCCCCTTCCACGCTCACCGCACCATATTACACTCCCTTCTGTAGGTCATGATCCAAATGAAGACAAAGTCCCTTCTGTAGGTCGTCAATTTTGCTTTGACTGCACAGGTTGTAGGATTCCACGTCTTGGCTGTGACAGGCTCTGAAACCAGTGTTGTCAGATCGGAGAGGATACAAAATGAACTTGATACATTTTATTCATAAACAGAAGCAATATATACAAAATAGTTAACTAAAGATAGCTAACTGAAAAGCGCCAAGGAAGGAATCGGTATTATCTATTACCGATAAACAATAATGTAATATTTATCGTTGCTTTGCTAACAGATTCTATTTGCGCTTATGCAGAAGCTAGGAGTAGATAGATGTGATAATGTAATCGCAGTGAAAGGAATATCATGATATTTATTATATAATAAGAATATTGAGTACCATATATAATGTGTATTGGAAGCATTTTAAGAATATCAAGAGGGAAAGTGCCAAAATGGACATAAGTCCCAAGTGGTTAGATGAATGTTTGGGTAAGGGATAAAATAAGTACTAATGAAGTAAAAACAAAGAAGCTATGTACAAAATAAAATGCAGGTATCTAACCATTTATATATATGATGGGCATGTATATATATCCCATTTCTTAATATGAATGAATGAGTTCCTATGAAGAGGAAGTGCCAAATGCAGATGTCATTCAATCTTAATAAAAATCATATGGTGTAATACAACCCAAATGAAATGATATAAATAAATAAGTTGTTGAAAGTGATTTATATCAAGAAAAATATGCAAATTTGAATGTGGAATATAGTAATTTATAGAATACAAATGAGATATAAATAGTTAATTGATAAAATATATACAAACTAGGTTAGATCTGATTTGTTTTTTAATCTATACGCTGACTGTGAATGGAAAATCCTTAAAATACATGTGAATTATGTCATAATTGAAAGTATGAATTTAAACTCTTTTATGACAAAGCCACACTATAAGGATATGTCCACACTATATCTTTTTCTATTTAATATGAATACATCCTAATTGATTGCATAGGTCAATTTTCTATCTATGTACTTATTGATGATCGTGGGAGTTTATTGTTTGATTGTGTGTGTTGATTTGATGTGTAGAAGACTTATAAAATACAAACCCTAGTTCCTCCACATTACTTACAATTAAAATAAAATACGAAATGGTGGAAAATATAAATGGTAATAACAAATCTATCATTTGAAAATAAAATTTAATTTGAGTGTTGCATAAGTAGTTGAAGTAACCTTGCACTGATGTAGTTTTCCCATCTAGAGTGAGTGTATATATATATATATATATATATATATATATATATATATATATATATATATATATATATATATATATATATATATATCGCTATTTTGGTCAATGTGTAGTAGAATTACAAAGTGATTGTAAGGTGATGCTTTGAGAGGCCTTTATGTGTTTATATAGGTTTTTAATTACTATTTATTTTAATTAACCTTGATAAAATAGCAAGATGGGTGAAATGAATTGTATAAAATTTGAAAAGTTAATATTAGAGCATAGAGGGTAGGGCCACACTATTGTGTGGTCCTTTTCCAAAAGAAAAGAGACTGATGGGATTGGTATGACTTGAATTTCTAAGTGGAATAATGATGCTCAGTTTATGTTTTGATTATTTTTGAACTATTTTATATAATCATGAATACTCTTGTGTAGATTGTAAGTTAACAGATTGACAAACATGCCATGTAGGGTAAGGATGTCAAGATTAAAATATTGTCAAGAACTTAATGATTTTTTTGAAGTGTTTATATTTTACATTAATTTATTAAAGTGATATAAATATGTGAAATTAGTAAGGTAAATGAGATGCAAATCCTAAGTGTGTATACACACTTTGTTTTCTTATGCAAAGCTTGATCACACAAGACACATTAACACGAAACTAAAAATAGTGGCACTAAAAGTAGCTATTGTAATTATTTTTAAACTAAATTTTGAATATTTAAATTCAAAATTTTAAGTGAGAGAAATGAAATTATACACCAAAAAATTATGAATGTTTTAATTTCTCTATAACTTTAAAATGGACATGTGCCCCCTTGTCAAGGCATTCTAATAATTGTTAAACCTTTTGTTAATTGAAAGTGATCAGTTATCAATTTTAAAACCTTTAGAATCCCTTGAGTTATAAATATTGTATGCTCCAAATCTAATTTTAATATTTATATTAATATTAAAAACATATAAACTTGTTAAAATATTATGAAGATGAGAGAAATGGAAAAGAAATCAAATTTTCTACCATGTGATGAATAAACCCTAAAAGACAAAAATTTCACCACATTCCCATGATTTTAAACTAGTGATAAATAGAAATAAAACCTCTACTTACAAATTAACATGGATTTAATAACTTATCTATTTCTAACATGTTTGAATGAGGGTAGTTATTGGCATGTCTAATTGCATTCTCAATTACTCTAGGAAAGGTTTGCATTATGCTCAATAATCCCAATGAACCAGAGTGCAATTTGGGAGTGGATGTAGTGGAGGAAGATGGGTGGAATTTTTAATATGATCATTTAGTATTTCCAATAGAATTTCCATATTATTAAAACTAATTCTATTGAAGGAAGTGTTGAGGGGCCCATGAATGATAGATAGGTTGCATTTAATGGAGTAATGGGAAATGATGTTGAGTGTAATGAGACTGGGGTCAACATCTAGTGTTTCCATCCATGTTGAACATATGACTTTGTTACACTTAACAAAGAGGTTTTATTTCTTTTTAATGTTGTGAAGGAGTATCACCTATTTCATTTTTGTATTGAATTATAGTAGATTTTAGCTTTATACAACAAACAAACATCTTAATTACATGGTAAACACTACACCTTTTATCAATTCAATATTGATATAATAATTATTAAACTAATTTGTTCATATAAAAAATAGTATTGAATTTAATATAAATAAAAATTTATTCCATTTTTTAAAGGAGTCAAATATATAATTAAAGAATGGTTACTATAGGATCTACATAAATGCGTAACAAATTTTTAACCATTGAATTGATTATATAAGACTAACATAAGTAATTTTATTTATATCCTAACCTATATAAAAATTAAGAAATAAATAAATTAAATTTATATTTTAAGAAATGTTATTAATAAACATTATATAATAGGGAAAATAGGGAAAGAATACGTAAAATATAAAATTTGTGATTTCAAAATAGTTTAAAATATAAATATTCAAAGAGATAACAATAATAGTATAGTTATATAAAAATTGAAAAGTTTTGTCCTATTGCTACATTCAAACATTTGGATGTTTCTCCTTCAATAGTTTTTTTGTGTGTTTTTTCATATATATTTATATTTTTTTGTGCAATGATTTTCTAAAATATGATTTATGATTGATTTCTATCTTAAATATAATATTTTATTTCATCGATTTCAACTTATTGTATGATCACAAATGGTTTACCAATTATTTATATCATTTCTTTCTATAAAAATTGATTAACCAAGTCTATGGTGTTTATTATGTTTTAATCTATGCTATTCCTACCACACCTACCGTAATTAGAGAATATACTTATTCATATTTTTAATAATTATTATATTTTATTTAAAGTATAATGATGTTTATTTCATGTTACAATGTCTAGTTTTCTTCAACTTTAACTTATTATATTCTTGTTTAGGGAATATTTCTTTCCTGATATGTGGAATTCCTAGATAACCTAACTTAAAATTCACTTATTTTCTTCTCATATCAACAAATCTCTTATACATGTACTTAATTCTAGCTATTATTTGACCTGCTAATGCAACTCTTGCATAACTATAGCAAAATCCTCACCTTTTACACTTATTTTATAATACTTTCTCAAGTTAGTCATCTCATAAATCCCTCTTGGATGGATTAAATACATAATATATAATATTATATAAAATGTAATTGTATTTAGAGAATCATTATATGTAAATTCTACTTGAGTTAGTGTTTGATTCCATTATTTTGGATGATCAATTACCAAACTCCTAAGTATGTTTCCAAGACACCTATTGAGTAATTTAGTTTGAACATCAGTTTCAGAATTGTAATCTGATATGAATATTAACTTTCCACCAAATTCTTTTATAGTGTCCTCCAAAAAAGTCTAACAAATTTTGTATCCCAATTAGATACAATGCTTCAAGGAAACCCATGCAATCTGACTAATTATTTGAATAACATGTATGTAATGTTATTATCATCACTTATTTTTATACAAGGTATAGAGTATGCCATCCTAAGAAACCTATAAACTAAAACAAATATAAATTCATTGCCTTTTTTTTTTGGTATTCCAAGCCCAAAGTCCGTACTCAATGAATCCAATGGCCTACTAGGAATATGCAATTATTGATATATCTGTAAATTTTAATTTTATCCTTTAGAATGTTGACATATTATGCACATTTCTACACACCTCTTTACATCAGCTAACATTCCTGACTAATAATAGTGTGTACTCAATTGATTAAGTTTTATTGCTTTCCTGAAGTGTCCTACCAATATGCCACTATGTTTCTCCTTTTGTAGATTTCTCTCATTGGCCATATTAGTATGCATAACTTCATACCTTTGAATATTATTCCCTATTGTTATATACAATCCATCCATGGGATCGTATCCTTTTTTATTTTATCCTCACATGATTTATAGACCTCTTTGAAATGATCTTCTCTATACTAGTCATTTAATGAATCAAATCATAAGACATTCAAATCAAACTACTACATAATAGAGTTTATTTTACTTAATCCATCTACAAGTTTAATAGATTTACCAATTTTATTCTTAATAAAAAAATAAAAACATTACAAAAATTCAACATGTTTCATATGTCTTTGAATTAATTTAGTTTCACCAATAATTAATTCCAAGGCATGGTTACCTCTATATAGCACAAACTCTTAGGGCAATAAATAGTATCTCCATTTATTAAATGATTAGACAATAGCATAATTTTCTTGTTTATATGATGAATATTTATTATTTAACTCATTATTATTTTCACTAAATTATGCAATTAATTTTCCCTCTTAGCTCAAAATAACTCCCATAGCAGTTTCACTAGTATCACACTCTAGTTGGAAAAGCTTACTAAAATTATAAAAGATAATATTGGTTGTTTTGTGATATTTTTATTTAGAAAATAAAATATTATCTTATCTACTTGGTCTGTTGAAATTGATTTGTGTTTCATTTTATAGTTTCCACTATTAAAGCATAAATGCAACCAAAACATCTTATAAACTTTGTATAAAAACTAGCCAAGCCATGAAAAATTCTTGTCTCAAATACACTCCTTGGATTAGGCCATTATATTATGTATTTGAAATTATATTTGTATATATTGAATCCCTCTTAATAAATGGCAATTCCTAAATAATTAAACTCTATTTTCATTAAATTGCACTTCTTGAGATTGATTACCAACTTTTTTTCTTGTACATTGTATAAGACTATTCTAAGGTGTTTAATATGTTCTTCCTTTTAATGGATGTAAATAAAAATATCATATAGTTAAATAATTAAAAATTTACCTATGAAATTTTTGAGAACCAAATTAATCAGCCTCTAAAAGGTGCTTAATATATTAGTTAGCCCAAATGGCATTACAAGTCATAAATATAGTCCATCATTGGTATTAAATATTGTTTTTCATTCATCTCCCTCTCTTATCCTAAACTAATGATAGACATTTTCCAAATATACATTATAGAAATACCTTGCACCACTTAAACAATCCATTAGATAATTAATTCTAAGCAAAGAAAATCTATACCTAATTGTAATATTTTTATAGCTATCGAATCATTACACATTCTCCATCCTCCATACCACTTATGGGTTAGGACTAATGGAATATCAAAATGACGTAAATTTTTTTATGATTAGGCATTTGTATAACAATTCTTGAACTTATTTATTCACTTCCTCATTGTTTTTGGTGTCATCATGTAGTATACCATGTTTTGTAGATTATCTCCTAGAATCATTTCTATATAGTGATTGATGTTTCTCATTTGAGGTATTTCATTATATAAGTCATACACAACAATATAAATAAACTCAATGAAAAAAATGTATTTCTAGAGGCATATTAGATAGTTTTATGATTTTAACAATTATTTTAGGTCTATTAACTAAACCATAACTTACCTCTTATTTTTTGATTTGATGCAAGAATATTTTATACTTATTAATATCACCTTAGGATTGTCTTCTGATATTGTATTTTATTCTTTTAATGGTATTCATGTGTGATTCCTTCCATGTTTCCTAGAAGATTAAGTACTGTTTCTACCATCATGTTTGGATTTCCTATGAAATTACCAAGGTCTACCTAATAGGACATGAAAGACATCCCATAACACCTCATCATTGTAACTACCTATTTTAAACTCTAACATTTATTATTCATTTACCAAGATTTTTTATCCATTTTATATACATAAAACCTTATAAGGAGAGGGGTGTGTTTCCCTTTTTAATACTAACATGTCAACCATTTCTAAACATACTAGATTATCAGTATTTCCACTATCTATCATTAACGTGTAGCATTTACCTTTATACTTGTGGGTGGTTCTAAACAATGTATTCCTTTATGTAGGCTCCTTGATCTCTTTGTTTGGATATAGAAATAGCCACTTCATAAACATAGATTCTCCAAATTCAGGTGCATCCTCATGAAAAGATGATCCCACACTCTTTTCATTATCTTGGATAATTCGATCTCTACCTTGACTAGTTGAAGGATTATCTTGATAGTCATAAGATCTATTCCCATACTTGTGTTTTTAAAAACCTACTTATGAAGCCTCTTCCTTTGAATCTTGTGAATAGTCTCCTACCTATGAATGATTAACCAATTCTTATGGTTTTACCTTGACTTTTTGAACTATTATCTTCTTCATTATGGATATACAACTTATTCCTTTCACCATGTTGTCCTTTATCTCTAAAATATCTACCTATACCTCTTGAATGTTGAGTCTACATCCTAGATAATTTATCATGTATTTTAAGGGTAATATGGTATCTTTCCTCAATTTGTCTTGGTTATATAAGGATAATATCATCTTGAATGTTAAAACTTAACCTATTTATATATTTATCCACATTTTCATCCTCTTCTTCTATATGTCCTTCATTGATGGTCATATTAAAGAACCCCTCTATATAATCCTTCATTATCATGTTCTTTTGCCTTAGGGTTTAAAGAATCATAAATAGATTGGTATGATAATATTTTGACATGATATCACCTTTAATTTTTTCCACCATTATATGCCAAATCTTGATCTTTGATTAACCTTTACTTCATCTATCATCTTAAACTCAATCCCACCAGAGGGATGCATGACCTTTCTATATTGTACTAACAAACTTAACTTTATTTTCATGCTTTCTTACCTAATATTTAAAATACTTGTCCATTGAATTGATATATTAAACTAACTCCTATACATTCAATATACCTGTATAGATAGGTACATCTACCTTGGGTTTTGAGTTAACTCCCATCCCTGCTCTTCTAGATATCTATTCTACACTTTCTTATTCATTTTCTTGTTTTACATCCTCTTATTATGGCCTTTATTTTTCTCTATCATTGGAATATCCTATATCAATTCCCCTTTGATTATAAAAATTAATGTCTTACAAATAATCTTGAATATTTCCCATTTCCTCTATTTTTTATAGTAGATTGCCTTCTCTAGCCTACTTTGCCTCTTAATATAGATACCATATGTATGAGATTATATATTAAATATTTTTATCAATTAATTTATTGACATATTTAAAAAAAAAA
Organism: Torreya grandis; assembly: GCA_037957365.1. Taxonomy (NCBI): domain Eukaryota; kingdom Viridiplantae; phylum Streptophyta; class Pinopsida; order Cupressales; family Taxaceae; genus Torreya; species Torreya grandis. The sequence continues at coordinate 363,678 of JARHVA010006830.1, forward strand.
TCAACCTAAAATTACGTTGCAATATTGATATGGTGTAAGGGGGTGCTCATGATCTTTGATTATTTAGTAGATGAAATTGATTAGTAGGCTTGAAGACTTTCTACTTGGTATATTTATTCCTTTTACACTTTTATCCATAAATAAAACTTTTATAATCATCAAAATTTATTCACACATTCATTTTATGTCATACCAATCTAACATATCCATTTACACCTTAATCCTTGCTTAGAAGTGTAAAACATGCAAAATAAGATTTTGTAGACATAAAAACTACGTATACAAACTATAAAATTTATATAAATTCAATTGTATGTAACTTCAAAAATTTAAATGATATTTAATATGGCACAAAAATAATATTTTATCTATACAAGTTTTTAAATACTTTTGATTATTTGTTTTGTAAATATACATTTTTTAGGACTATTGCATAAGGTCTTTAATAGTAATCTATAGGTTTGTATTATTAAGAACATAATATATTCCTCTATATTGATCTTAAATTGATTAAATAATATATATCATCTCAAAAAAAATATCTTCAACTATTATTCAAAGTTTTTTTTTAAAATTTATCCAACCAATATATATAAAGATTTGTTTATTTCAAAACCCTGAAATAGAGTTTGAAGTCTACTAATTTGTTTAGAGTAATAAAGTAATGTATAATTTGAGTTTGATTTACTATTTTTAAATTATTTATCTTTTACATTGTCTTACCCACCATTATATACATTTACATAAAATTTTAGAATTTGAAGAAATCTAAAAAGTGAACAAAACAATATTTCATTGACTGTATGTGCAATTTTATTTAATATAATAGACCTATATCATCTTATCAAACATTTAACATGTTAAATTTTAATAAAAATAAATTAAATATAATTTTAAATCAAAAATACATTCACTTAAATTTTCAAACTTATGATATCATATCCAGAATCTTAAAAAAATGTTATATTTATTCATATAGCTTAAAAAATAATTACACTGATTCCTACAAACTTCTTTCCCACAAACCAACAATAACCTATACTCTATCCTTTATTAATTAAACTTATTACCTCCTAATATGATGTTTCAAACTTTATAAATTTTCTTATATGTGTCTAATATTATTTTCTTCTTGTTTCATAAGCCAAATATCTCTGAATCAGCTTTAAACTCATTCCAACATGCTTAATTTAGTCATTTTCATATGATGCATAACTATTAGTTGGGTTTAAGATAAATTTAAGATTATGTAATGGATGAGGGACATATAATACATGTTTTTAGACCCTAAATACCCATTATAAAAGGATCAAAGCCTTTAAAACATATAAAAACCTTGCAAAATTTTAATAATAAATTCAAATATTTAAATTTCTAATTTTGGAAAGAAACCTAAAAATACCACCAAATTACCTATAGATAACAAATCAAACCTATAAAATCCTTATTAATGAACAAACATGACCTATTATACCTTATACTACCAAAAAATAAACATAATTGAACTACTTACAAGCATACACCTGCATCACATTTTATGATATATAAAGAGATATTTGAATTGATGACGATATATTTTTTTCATCCATTAATTAATAATAGTTATCATATTTATATAATTATTATTACCAAATATTGTATAATTGATGGTAATTTTGGAGATAAGGATAATCAACCTATCCAAAAAATCACAACTGAACACGAGTGGGAAATCATATCTAGGTTAAAACATAACAATGTTATAAGGTTAATGAAATATATATGTTGTAAATAAGACATATTTATATTAAAAAAATTAATAATTAATATAAATGTGAATAATACTTAAATAATGTGATAAAATTTATAAGCAACGTGAAATTTAATATTTTTTATAGATTATTATAGAGTTCCATATAATAACTACGTAATTTTGGGTAATAAGAAAAAAAATAACATGATATACTAATGACACATTATCATCAAGGTAAAAATACATCACCATTATCCATGATAAATAAATAAAAAATAGGATAAAAAACAATTCTAATTATTCTCATTCATCAAGCTCTTAAAGATGCAACATTCTCATATTGTTCTCCACTTTGATCACTTCATATTCAAGAAGAGATATTAAAAATAAAATACACATTTATTGATGAAATGAGATTCAATGGATAATTTTTTCTATAAAAAATAGACTTTAGACTCTGACAAACATTTATAGAAAATTTAAACATTAATTCTGATAGTATATCTATGATTTTGGTTAGATATGTGAGTCAAATAATTCATATTAGTTTCAAACCACCATAAAATATTAATGTATGTGCAATGTGCAAAAATATTGAGATAATAATTTACAACAATTCTTAATTTGATAAGATATTTAGAAAAAAATGATAAATTGAGGAATAAAAAAATTCCACTAGCTTCTCAAAAATCTAAAAGATATAAATCCAATCCTTCATGATTAAAAAAATTTTAATGAAAAGATCCAATGTTAGAATAGATATATCCAAAAATAAATAATTTGACAATACTATTCTTTTTCTTTCCACAAATGATAATGTGTATAACAACAATATAATCAAATTACATTAATTGAAAATACTTGTTACATGTAGCAATAAAATAAAATAATGTAGTATCAATGCTCAAATATTAGGTTAAAATGATGAACTTGATTTGTATATTTTAATTTATAAGGATGAAAGGGTTATTTTAAATTCCAATATTTGTATAGAAGCATAATTTTTAAACTGATAAACAATATATTATAAGTATAACATAAAAATTCAAGAATGCCTAACCAGATCCACCAACATATTTTATGGTTGATTTTGACACTTAACCAAGAATAATATTTTATGATGTAACTCCATATAAAATTTAAAATTTAACCAATACAAATGGGACACAATAAAAAAAACTACCTTTATGGTTGTATTGGGCATTAACGATTCATAAATCAAAATATGTGACTCTTTCAAAAGACACAATTAAAATGGGTTAAAAGTAGAAAACATGGTTAACATTTGTTGTTATATCCCATTTAATGTCCTTGAAAGGACTAAAAATAATTATAACATCTACAATGACAAATATTAATAGTTAAAAAAATAGAAACTAACTTCAAAAGAAAAATTTGAGCAAGATAGACTACAATTTTTAGAGGATAAGTAATTCCACATAAATATCACAAATTTATTTCGATGACTATGAAAGGATTCATTATTTCACATTTTATGTGATGTGTATGGCACATTTTGATGTGTATTAAATGATTCTTTATTTTAAGAAATTTATCTTATGTATATTACACATTTGGATGATTTAAAATGCTTAATTTTTATTTTGTTTCATCATATGTATGTTTTACCTTTTGAATGATTTACAAATACTTTATTTAATTATCATTTAATGTTGTTTATATTATACACTTATTTATTTTGAAATACTTCATATTATATGTTAAATAAAAATGTAATATGAAAATATGATACTATCATACATATTTTGAATAAATATATGTGACACACATCAAGATATATCATTATAAATGTACCTATTCCATTTATGTGATGAATAAAATATAATATAGTCACTGAATTTTAAATCAATTTACCTAAGATAAGTATGAAATTAGATATACATTATGTACAATGTGGTATTTATGCACTTTTAATTAAAAAATACTACAATATTCTAAATTTTAGATAGTGTTATATTTTTACACTCTTCTAATTTTATAGTAGTATTTATAAAGTTTATAAAAAAAACATGAGTATGCTATGTAATATTTATAGTAACTTATATATTAACTTTAAATAAATATGAACTTTCTATGAGAAGAGTTTCAAGATGTAACATATTTAAAAATACTTATAAGTATATAAAAATTATATAAAATAGAGCCAACATAAAAATAAATCTATGAAATCATTATGTATATGCCACAAATATTCTAACATTATCAAAATTTATATAAATTATTTAGAATAATGTTTTAATAAAAGGAACCTTTTTTTAATGTAGTGAATAAATAAAAATCTATAGGTTTAATATACAAATCATATCAAACATTATATTATATACAACCATGTTGGTAATATTATGTTTAAGTGACATTAACTTATAATCTAAGAGAAAAATAGTACTAAATGATATGTTAAATTTTAACTTTCTTTTCAAAATCATTAATAACTATGGGTTCCTAATGGCTTTATATAATTATGATTTAATATATATAAATTAGGAATATCATATCTCTCCCTATATCTTCATCATCATGAAAAAATCCCTAAGTAGAGCTTTGTCAAAGGAAAAATCATTAAATCTCATTAGCTTATTTAACATTTCTAAGAATGTAAACATCTCTCATAGTCAATTTGTGGGTGATATAATTATGGGAAACTTTACTATTATTTGGGAATCAAGAATTTTTAAACATAATATTGATTGGTATCATTATGCTTTGGTTTAGGATGTTATCCTATTGAAATCTAATATTTTCTTTGTTCACACTTTGCCCCATAAAAGAAAATATTAAGATTAATATTTTTGGGGGATTTTTTTTATGTTATCTTCTTAGTAATTAATTATATATCCCCCTAATTTATTATAAGGCCAAAAATGAAATTTTTATTGATATGAAATCAACCTTTCAAAATGATCATGTTAGAGTTCTACTCCAAGAAATACTAGTCTACATGATGTTAGTCTTAGAAGCTATAGTCCAAATTAATTAACACTATGAAAAAATATGTATGGAATGGTCCTTTTTTATTTAATAAAAATGATTTAAATAAATGGCAAGATGTCTTATTCCTTAAACCAAAATGTGGGGATAGAATCATAAATTGTTAAAAATGAATAAAGTTCTAAAAAATAAAATTCTTTAGAAAATATATTAGGATAAATACAACACTTGAAGCATCTTGATCTAAATAAATTATTTGGATAAAGTATATTTGAATGTGTATTTTTTGTCCTTAAACATCTCATAATTCTACCATACAATTTTGAAGGTGGCCACATTACCTATAACTAATAATGGTGTGAATCACATAAAAGTAAGATGTCATTAACCAAGTGGAAACCTCACCATGGACTTAAGTCCTAAATGTTGTACGCTAATGTATACAATATACTAGAAGAATATATTAAATTATTTATTTTATTCATAATCCATGAGTGTTTGGATTAATCCAAGTGAATCCTTAAGGAATAAAAAGAATTATTATATTATCCTAATATAATGGTAAAGGTACTTATAATTTGTTATGGACAGGGGTCTAAATTAACCCCACCACATGGATTAAAAATAGGATCCACATATTTTAATATGAATGCCTTTGTTTATCTATCTCTAGGAGAGAATGATAGCATCCAATAGGAAGTTAGATAGAGGTGGTTATATGAATATACAAATCAAAGAGGTGAGGAAATGAGAAAAAACTCACATATAGTAAACAATAAACCCAATAATACATTTACTGTACAAAGGATAGAAATGTAAGGTATTTACACCTAAGGGGAACACTTTAGGATTTACACAACTTTTTGAGTGTTCTATTAATTATCTTCACATAAAAGATCATTGAAATAATGACTAAAGTTTTGAATATTTTTTAAGGATAGTGGTATGAGTAATTAATCTCTTGGAATAAAAATCTATTTGGATAACATATTAAAAATTACTCTCTCCATTATTTTTCAATCCTCTAATTTAATTTTTCTATTCAAGGGTGATCCACCTCATCACAACCTCCCAAATCTTCCTGAAAAACATAGATACATGTTATGGGTTATTAGTGAGTGAAAATTATACCCATAGCTTCAAATAAAAATAAAAATAAAATTGAGATTTATTTTATCAAAATAATTTAAGAAATGATAAATTATTAACTCAAAATTCTTTAAAATAAATAAATAACAAAAGGAAAACAATATTCTTAGAGGCAGGATGTGGTGAAGGTATTTATTTATATATTGAAATTGATCTTATCAAAGTACCCCAAAAATAAATTATTAAATTAATTAATGAGGGTATAAAAGAGGGTATCAAATAATTTAGATGAATAAGTAAGAACAAAATTCATAGCAAATATTATTTATTTGAGCGATATAATATAATTTATCTCATAAACCACATTGATTACAACTATCCCTCAACCCAAAATGATTACGCTCACAGTGGCTAAATAAGAAGAACATATTATCTAACATGGTATTCGGTATATAAGATTATATCAGTGGTAAATGTATCAAAGGAATTTTTTATGTTTTTTAATCAATACGAGATAGATTTTTGAAATAAAATTTTAATTTAATTTTAAATAAATAATTAGTAATTCACTACATCAAAAGGATATGGATACAAAATTTATATTTTAAAGAAGAAATAAATAAAACATTTAATTATAGCTTACTTTTAAACTTAAATAATTTGATATATTCAATAAATCTAATCAAACATTTTCGGCATCAACACATTTCAAGTTTTAATTTTATAATTATGATCTTATCATTAGGAAAGTTTAAGTAACCTTGCTTTAACATGGTATACCATACAACTTTAGATTTATTGGTGAGGATTTATCTTGAAATAATTCCATCAACACACTAATTACTAGATTCGACTACTATGCATGTCTTCAAGTTTTGAGTTAGATAAATTATTCCATGAATTTCTTGGGACTGATCATATGTAAGTTTTTTATAACTTTAAAAATAAAGAAAATTTTTATCACTGATTTTAAGGTCCTCAGATTGAGAGCATCGTTAAAATAATTGCAACATTATAAAAAACATGACTTGAATGAAAAAGTTTAGATACTTTAAGTTTTAAATTTATCAACTAAACATATAATAATTATTTAATTAAAAATTCTAAATAATAACCAAACAAAAAAATCCAATCTCACAAATAATGCTGAAATTAATTTTGCATAGTTTTAACACAAATAGAAAGAAGACTTGAAAAGGATATCAATAATCTTACCAAGTTGGTTATTTTCAAAGAGACCCACTAAATTTGTCACAAACCTCAAAAAATAAATGACATTATTTTATAGTTAAAAAAACATTTTTTAAAACAAGCATCAATTACAATCAAAGACCTTGCCACATAGACACATCCTTGTGGACATCAATTAAAATACTAAAAAGAGTGTAAAACATGGCTTTGAGAGAATGAAAAGGAAAATTTTCAATTTTTCTTGGTTTGAAATCTTAAAATTAATTATCCTTCTCTTCCTAGGAATAACTTAGTTACAATTTACAGAGATTTTAAAATGAAAGATAATATGCAAATAAAAAGACAAAGTTTTGGTATAATTAAATTCATGACCCTATAGACTTGTAGATACATTTTTTATAATAATCACCTTGCACACTTTAAAATAAGTTTTATATAAAAAGAAACATGTTTGGTGGACATATAAAATCACAAAAAAACACATGTAATCATTCATCTAAAAAAGGTGATACTAAACATCTTATAAATTTGTTAGGTTTACAAGATGGATATTTTAAAAACAAAATATATCTTCATATGTATTATCTAAATATAGATATATTTAGTTTCATGCAACACAAGGGGGAATCAAAATATTTATATTTATAATAATCCAATGCTTCCATATTAATGTAAAACATAATGGTATAAAATCAATGACAAGACAACTAATTTATTTGTATTTAATAAAGGACAAATTGGATTAAGATACTATATCAAAATAATTTATAATGGAAATCCTTTTCTAAATCCATAAAAATTTCTCAATTTCTAATCCTCATTAAAATTTATCTTAACATGATATCAAACTTTATCTCAGAGATGAAGATCTCATATACAGATTCTTTTTTTGATAATGTTGTAAATGACACAATTAGTTTGGGTTAATAACACATCAATATAACTTATGAATCCTTAAATTAACATCAAAATATATCAAAAATTATAAATGACATCTAAATAAACTAAATAAATATCCTATTATTAGTGAGGATTAAGTATGCATGCCTTTATTTAACTTCCACCTAGTCACTAGTGGAATAACACATAATTTTATTTGATTAGGTTTAATTTCATGGGTTTTAAAACCCTTTACTTTATAGCATTTCGAGATAGATGACAAAATTTGATCTCACATGGGATACCTCTATGAGTGGAAGACAGACAAGTAAAATATAATAATTTCAAATAACTAATACCTCTCATACCAGGAAATGTGAACTAAATTCCTCTAGCAACCTAGTTACCATCAAGTAATCTTATGAAAAGCTTCCAAATTTTATTACTTATCCATGTAAATACAATCACTTTCAATAGTACTATATGAAACTTGTTATCTAATCCCTCTTCAGTGGAGAGCCATACTAGAAGATTGAACCATAACTCTTTTGATTTATTTCTTTTTTTAACTTGATCTATTATCCCTTATCCTCAAGAGATTTTGGATAATATGGAAATGAATATTCAATTTGTTTAATGGGATGAGATTTAAATTTTTTTATGTATCTTCTTTTAGTTCTACCCTAAATATATGACACTGTAGAATCACTTCGTTAGAGATATCTAGTTTAGAGGTTTCTAAAGCTAGGTATAAAGTCTTCCTTAAAGTAAATGGATCTACCAATAGTTCTCCCTCTATCTAAATTGGGATCTTAAGGTCCTAATTTCAAATATGGGATTTGAAATCATTCAAATAAAAGTTCAAATATTAACTTCCAAAATCAACCATCAATGTAATAGGGGTAGGAACATAGCCCTTACACTAAGAAGAATCTTTCTTATTCTAATGTTGTTAGATTTTTTGGTCAATTGTCCTATATTAA
>JARHVA010006830.1:382500-407500 GCA_037957365.1 Torreya grandis
TCTTTATCTTGCAACCTGTAAATTTCACTAAGTGTTGGAAAACATTGTCAAAGTGCTTGGGAGCCAACTTTGCTAGAGCATACCTTTTGTCGCATTACATTATGTGAAATGGTATTTAGTGCATATAAATTAGGCACAAAAATGAATAAATCCATATTATAATTTTATCTTCAAACCTCCATATGTGCGAATGATAACCTCATCAATATTCTTACTTAGCTCTATTTAGCCTTTTTGTAAATTTGGCTAAGTATAGAAACTTAGTAGTTTTTGTCTAAGTAGCCAACTTTGCATCCCCATATCTTCTAGTGTGCTTTAGAGCATGACTTCAAATTTGATACATAAGTACTAGGGACTAATGTGTTCACAACCATATCACCATCTCCTTGAGACTCATTCACATGTGGAAATGGTGATGTAATCAAAATACCTTCTTAGATTTTCCTATTGTAGACCAAAAATATCTAGATGATCAATATGAATAACTATATGAGTTAAAATCATGTACACAATCATTCCAATCATCCTTATGTATGATTTTCACTCATACACATAGGCATTCCAATTATCCTTGAAATCTCATAGGTCATTTTCATATCATCTAATCACCATATGTAGTCCTGAGCATTAATAACATGCTCACAATGTCCTTTTTGACATCAATGAAAATTATATTTCCAATAATCTTCCCCTTTATCATTGATGGAAAACTAAATGCTCTAATATTCTACTCCGACTATGACATTACTTGCATTGGCTACTAATGACTATGAACTGAAGATGTTCATACTAAACTTGCTCCCCCTTAGGTAATGCTAGATTTGCCTAATACTCATCTTGGACACTTGCTATGCTTCTTTTTTGACATTTGCACATTCACTCCAAACTTTTACAGAGAGATTTTTTATCTTCTTCTCCCATAGAGATCATTTTCACTTTTTCTCCCCCTTTGATAGCAATGGTAAAGGGACTGTTTTTAACTCTTTATCCAAACATTTTTTCCCCCTTTATCAGATAAAGGATTTTGTGCAAGAATATGCAACCATAAACTCATTAGAACTTTTCAAAAGTATGCATATCTGAGTTGCCTTTTCTCTCATCCTCTATGGATTAATAAATCTTCTATGAGACTCCCCCTATATTCATGCCCTATCACTATGATCTAGTGATGTGATGTAATAGCCACCACTCCCAACTTCTATCTTAGATACCAAAATTATTCCTTGGGAAGAGGTTTGGTGAATATGTCTTCAATTTGATCATGAGTTGGCACATACTCCATTGTGACCTCTTGATCTGCAACCCTCTCTCTTAATAAGTGATATTTGATTGATATGTGCTTAGTTATATAGTTCATCACTGGATTATTTGATATGATAATATCAATTGAATTATCACAAAGAATATAGATAGGTGATTTATACTCTACCTTGATGTCTTCAAGTGTTTGCTTCATCCACAAGACTTGAGTACAACATGCCACTATTGTTTCATACTCTTCTTTTGTAGACAAAAGAGTAACTAACTCTTTCTTTTTGCTTAGCCATTAAATAAGTCTATTTCCATGTAAAAATGCACCACTACTCATGTTTCTTATATCATCCATACTTCATACCCAATCAACATGTTTATATGCTATCAAAGGGAAATATTCACTTGTAGGATACCATAGGCCATTGTCAATGGTGCTCTTGATGTGTCTAAACATCCTTTTAATTGCATTGACATGTGATTATTTAGTAGAAGCTTAAAATATTTCAACCATGTATACTACTTACATGATGTCTGGTCTTGATGCAGTTAGGTATAACAAGATACCTACCATTAATATGTGCATAATCTGATTTGCATCAAGTGACTCATCCTCTTTGTTCAATTTGCATCTAGTTATCATGGGAGTACTAACTGGTTTGATATCTTCCATATAAAATTTATTGAGCATTTCGTTTACATACTTGGTTTGTTATATAAATATCGATTCATTAGATTTTGCTATTCATAGACCAAGGAAGGAAGAAATTTCTCCTAGTATAGACATATCAAACACATTTTGCATTTATGTAGAAATTTTTTTACACATTTTGTTATTGTTACCACCAACAATGATGGTATCTACATAAACAACAACAATCAACATATGATCACCTTATGATTTGAAGTATAGATTATTGTCTACACATAATTTATTGAAACCTTATTGTTATAAGTACTAGTCCAATCTTGAATACCATGATTTAGGTGCCTATTTTAGACCATATAGAGATTTCTTTAGTCTGCACACATAATCTTCTTATTCTGACAACTAAAAACCTTTAGGTTGTTCAATGTAGACTTCCTCTTCTAGGTTCCCATTTAAGAAAGAAAATTTAACATCCATTTGATAGACTTTGAATTTCTTGTAAACAAAGAATGATATGAACATTCCTATAGCTTCCAATATAGCAAATAGATAGAATGATTTATCAAAATCTATTCCTGTAACTTGTGCATATCCTTTGCACACCAATCTTGTTTTATTCCTTATAATAGCTCCATCCTCATTGACCTTATTTCTATAGACCCATTTTATACCTATCACATTCTTATTTGAGGGTTTTGGAACTAATTACCATATTTTATTCTTTTCAATTTGGTTCAATTCTTCTTCCATGGATTTTATCTAATTCTCATCATTGTTGGCTTCAACATATCTCTGATGCTCAATTTTAGACATTAGAGCAAAACTTACCTTCTCCTAGTTTATTGTATCTCTTCTCCTTGTTTGAAATTATTTGTTTTTATTACCTATTATATGCTCTTTAGGATGATCCTTTTGAAAAAATATGGGAGGTACCTTTACCTTTTCATTCATTTTCTCAGCCTCTTCAATATTTTCTTCTTCTTCAAGATCTGATTCTTTAATATTGATTTCCTTGTCAAGTTCCACATGTTTCAATCCCTATTCAACCTTAACATTGATGCTCTCTAGAATCTTGTGTAGGTTTTCATTTTAACATACATAGTCTTTGCTTTTAGTGGAATAACTAAGAAATATAGCTTCATCTTGTCTTGATGCAAAGCTTCCAAATTTGTCCTCTTTTCTTTTGATGTAGCATTTGCTTGAAAACACTCTGAAGTACTTAACAAAGGTAGGCTTTCCATACCATAGATCATAGAGAGTTTTGTCACTATTTACCCTCATTTGAACTCTATCCCAGATGTATACCATTTCTTGGATTTCTTCTCTCTAGTATATATAAGGTAACTTGGCCTCTTTTAGCATTGTTTTAGCCATCTCCTTGATTGTCCTATTCTTTCTCTCAATAACTCCATTTTTTTGTGGATTTCTTATTGCAGAGTAATTTCTTTTGATCCCATGATTTTCTTAATAACTTATGAATTCATTTGAGGTGAATTGTCCACCTTTATCTAATCTTAAGCATTTGATTTTTTAACTAATCTACATATCCACCATGGCTCTAAAGATCTTGAATATCTCAAATCCCTAAGACTTATCCTTCAAAAAGGTTACCATTTTCAATCTTGAGTAATCATATACAAACAACATGAAGTATCTCTCTCATTTAGATCCTCTTGTCTTAGTAGGACCACAAAGATCAATATGAACTAATTCTAGAGGCTTTGTAGTTGGATACTCCTTTATCTAAAATTTGACCCTTGTTTGCTTGCCTAGTTTGCATTCCTTACAAGTAATGTCTACAAGTTTAGTTATCTTGAGAATGTGTCAAGCACATTTATTTGTGCTTACTTTGACTAGGTTACTAAAGATAACATGACCCATTCTTCTATGTCATAACTAACTCTCATCAATCTTTTCTATTAGGCAAATATTAAACTTTACTTCAACAAGATTATATATGTTTCTTTTACTCATTTTACCTTATGCAACTGGGTTTCTATATCTCTTTAACTTTTATCCTTATACATTAAATGTGACCTTACATACATTATCACACATTTGGCTGACACTTAGCAGATTATGCTTCAATCCTTCAACATAAAGTACATCATGTGTAGGCAGTTTTCCATATATGTTCAAAGTTATTTTACCTCTAATTTTTACTATAGTGTTCTATCTGAAGCTAACATATCCTTCATTAAATTTACTCAATTTAATGAACTTTCTCTTGTCACCAATCATATACTTTGAGCAACCATTGTCTATCACCCATAAATTTTGCTCATTGTCATGGAGTGTAGTTTGAGCAATCATAGATTGATTTTTCACTCTCCACACATCCTTAGGTTTCTTATTTAGCTTATTTTTAGAAACTTGTGAACCTTTGTTCCCATTAGAAGGCATGAATTTCTTTATAATGTGTACTTTTAATCTTACAAAGCTAGTTCTACATTGTTTAGCTATGCAACCAAATTTATTTCAATTATAGCATATTACATTTGTATCTAATAAATGAACAAATGAATTTATACTTAAAAAATTTATTCTCCTTTTAGGTAAAATTCTAAACTCAATAGAACTATGACCAAACTAATCATAAATATAACAATAACCATAAAAAGATGAGAAATATCTGGTCATAGCAATTCTTTAAGTAGCATGAGGAACTCTTCTAAAGACTAACTTTCTCAAGTCTCTCACTTTTGTGTATCCATCTACATCAGTTACCTTTGTCTTCTTCTTTTCTTCTGGGTTCTTTTCTCCTTCATCATTTTGTACATTAGTTGTGTTTGATTATGTATTTATATCTTTGCAATATTTCTCTTTATTTACTCCAAATTCTCCTTCTACTTTGAAGTTTTCTTATAGGTTAGTAGATGTAATAGTTTTTGAAATTTTTCATTTTTTGTAACCAAGACGTAATCTCTCTTCTGAGGTATTTTGTGAGTTAATAAATTCATCAAGAATGTATGAGCCTTTTATCAAATTCAGACTTTAGTATAGTTGACCTTTGTATTTTTTAAGATCTTTTATCAATCCACTATTTCTACCTCTAACTTAATGCACTCATCAAATTTAGATTATATTTCAAGTTTGACTACATATTCTATTGTTTTAGACTCTTCAACTTGTGTCTTTAGGCTAATCACCATCTAATCAGATTTCACAAAGCCTTTGAACATTTTCTAAATTTCCTTTTCTCCAAGCTTCTTCTATTTTGAGTTCTCTTTTCTTAGCTTGTCAATTTCCTCTAAGGCACAAATAAGCTCACACTCTACATCCTCTTCTCCTTTCTCTTCTTAATTTGAGTCTTCAACTTCTTCTCGATCCTTAAAATTTGATTCTATTGTAATGAATAGGACTTCATTTTCCTCATCCATAAAAGCACAATCATGATCATCATTAAAACTATCACTATAATTCATTGAATCACTATCTTATTTTGTGTATAGGCCTTTCTTGATTTTGAAGAAGTTGTTGATCTTGGTATAGTAAGGTTTTAGCTTATTATTACTCTGCTTGCTCAAATTTATCCATTTTTATTTTGAGGGTATCTAGTAGCAAAATGTAATACTTTACCATAGCTAAATAATTTAAAGAGTAACTTACTGTTGTAATTTCCAAATCCTCTCTTTAATATTATGACAAAGTTGGCTTCTTCTTCATCATTCTCCTAAGATCCAGATGTAGGTGCTTCTACATTCACTAGTTTGGATGCTTTGAATGGAGCTTCTCTCTTGAAGGTATATGTCTATCCCATTCTCATCTCATAGTATGAGAAGGTTCCATATGACTAATCAATAATGTGTTTATCTATATCTCTTTCTTCCTCTATTACCAAGATTTTATAATCATACCTTGATGGAAAAGATCTTAGGACCTTTTTGAGAATGATTGATTCTTTTGTTTATTCTCCAAGGCCTCTAATTATATTAACTATTTCATTTACCTTGAGGAGGTAGTCTATTTTATTCTCTTATTTATTAATTTTAAGGATTTCAAATTTACCTCTGAATGATTTTATCTTGGATTTCTTTACCTTGTCTTCTCCTTCATATATGACCCTTAATTTATTCCATATATCTTGTGCATTATAAAAATGAATGACTTTAAAAAATTCTAAATTAGACAATCAATAAAGGATAGCATTATTTACCTTGACATTGCTCTCATATGATTTCTTTGTAGCCTAATCAATAGGAGTTGTAGTAGGTGATGTATATCCATTTACCATATATATATATACATCACACCCTAATGAAGATAGATAAGATTTTATTCTTATGCTCTAGAATGCATAATTTGATCCATCAAATAGAGGTAATTTATTTGATGAAGATTAATCTTAACTAACCACTTGTGTTCACCATTCCAAGATCTACCTGAGATGATTAATATTTTTTTAAGGAACACTATCGCTAATACTAATTAATGGAACAGAACTAGATACTGAGAGGGGGGTGAACTAGTATATCAATTAAAACTAGTCTTATAATTAGTTTTAATGTAGATTAAAATATATAATAAGATAAAATCAATATATAGAGATAAGACACATACAAATACACATGACATCATATGTATATGTGGAAAACCAAAATGGAAAAACCATTGTGAGAATAGTTGCTAGAACCTATTTTTCTAATCTAGCCTCATATTCAAAACCTTGCAGGTTACACATTGAAGGACACCAACCCTAAGGAGACACCAATCCCCTAAATTAAAAGATTTAACTATAAGGAAGAATCCATTCCCTATTCTAAGCACCCAGTCATCTTATCTAATGTCACCAACCTCTCATATTCTTCTATGGATCTACAACTCTAGATTACAACATAGATTCATTAATGAATCCAATCTTTCTATTCTTTGTCATAGGTCTGAACTACAATTGTTCATGCTCTACACATAATATCTTTAGGCCTTTATTCTATTTACCCCTTTATCTATGTCTCTAGATTGGTCTCTATTCAACACACTTCATCTCTTTCTCACTGTGCTCATATGTGTCTCTATATTTTTTATTTTACATAATTCAATAGGTTGAGCCCACACTACCTTAAACCTAGATGTCGTATATATAAATAATTGATATAGGGTTTCATATCTTCACTATGTTCACACTTTTTTATAAACACATCACACTCTGATCTAGATTCACTTCATTATTTATTGAATTATAAGTTTATCATGTCTTGAATTCATGCATCACCACAGTGATTCCTCATCTCATTAATATCTATAGCATTTATTGGACTCTAGTTTTAATGCACGTGCACATTTACATAGAATTAGTTAGTTACATTAATTGATCTCATTATTTATTTCATGATTCATGGCTTACTTGCATGTTTTTATGTTTAACTGTTAGAGTGATCATAGCTTTAAATATAGAGCATTGATCTTTTATTTGCCACCACGATCTAATGGTCTTAATTTAAAATACTCAATATTAAAAACATGTCCATGTGATCAATATAATATATGATCATGCATGTCATTTAATCTTCAAATATGCATGAATGTTATCTATATCTTATCATTAAACCTTAAGTACTTTATTCCATTAGGTCTACTCACTCTATTGGTTATCCTTTGCATGATCACCCACTCAATATTAGATCTTATGATAAGCTTAATCATTAACTTTGATAATCTTAATCTTATTGTGTTTATGTCTGATAAGCTTCATGAATGTGACACTTGCCTCTAGCGCATTTACTTGGAGGATCCTTTGACAATTTGCCTTCACTATGCTTCATTGGATCTTCAGTGTATGATTAAGTGTTATACATTGATCAAGTTATGACTAATATAAATTATAATAGTTAGTAAATATTAAGTCCTTTGAACACTACTCAAGACGGTAATTACTAGGTCAAAAGGGCTGATTTTATAATGAAGACAAAGGCTTAAGTTATAACTTAAGCTAGCAGGTCCAGGCTATATCCAATCAAAATCATAGTATAAAAGCATGTTAACACCATGAATTAAACCCTTACATTTTAAGTGAGAAACCCTATCTAGTTTGAGATTAAATATAATTCAATTTTGAGCTCATTCCTTCTCATTTGAATGTAGTGACCATATTTCTAGAATGCTCATAAAAAACCCATATCATATCTTCTATATGTTTCATTTACAAGCATCCATAAATGATCTTTCTAAAATCATAATAAATTTGTATGACCTTGTATAAATTTTTACAAAGTATAGGGACCACTTAAATATTCTTAGAAGGGAAACTTTTCACCTATATAACTCTTGTTGCATTCAGTCGCATGACCTACAATTTAGTGCATAAGATCCAATTACATAGGGGATTCCATCCATATATCTAATTATTCCTAAAGACTTCATATTTACAATATATGAAATCCTCAAAGAGCCTAATTATATTTCTCTTTCAACTTTTAAATTGACTTAAGTGTTTAAAAACACTTTCAAAGTAATTGGGAACCCAACTTTGCTCAAACATATCTTTTGTCATGCTACATCATGTGACCTAGGATTTAGCGCATATAAACTAGGCATAAAAATGAATAAACCCAGATGATAATTTTATCCTTAGACCTCCATATGTGTGAATGTTGACTTGATAAATATCCTTACTTGGCTTTGTTTATCCCTTTTGAAAATTTGGCTTAGTATATAAACGTAGTGATTTTTGTTTGAGTAGCTAATTTTGTATGCCCATATCTTTTATCGTGATTCAGTGCATGACTTCAAATATGGCACATAAATTCTAGGGACTAATGGAATAACAACCATATGAGCATCTTTGTCAAACTCATTCACATGTGGAAATGGTGATGTTAGTAAAATGCCTTATCATTGAGGATATAAAGTTCCAATCATGCACATAGGCATTCTAATCATCCTTATGTATGAGTTCCAGTCATGCACATAGGTATTCCAATCATCATTGACCTCTTATAGGATCTTTTCCATATCCTCTAATCACCATATGCATTTTTGAACATTAATGACATGTTAATAATGTCCTTTTTGACATCAATGATAATCATATTTCTAACACACCATTACTAGCAACTAAAACGTCAAATCTTGGTCACTTGTGTTAACTGGGACTCTTATAGAGAGATATGAAAAATTTAGGTTATCAATTTCTCTACCTATATTTGATGTAAGTAATCTCAAATTCATTTTTAGACATGATTAATATTATCTCATATGTTTGAATGTTGGTGTTATTTAAATGTGTTTACATTATCTTAGTCATTAACTACCCAACACTCTGATAGGGATGTGTCAAGACTTGAGATTTTATAAATTAATTTCTACTGGGTTTTTGTAAAGAGTTGTTAACTTGTCAAGTTCGAAGGTGATTTCTCCTTTTGATCATAAATATGTAATGTTCATCATATTTCTTTTCTATCTCATCAATAATCTTTAGTAAAGTTTAATTTTAGCATGTAACATAACTTGTTCATAAAATGTTATATTCTAGAAGTTTACTTCTAGTAGTGACTCCATCTTTATCATCTAGTTTTAACGAAGTTCAATACCTATTTTGAATATCTTCATTTTAGCTTTGAGTGTCATATTTATTTCAAATCTAGAAGGATTGAGACCATCCTTCAAAGGTGACTCATAAAAACAACTTGTCTCACCCTTAGCTATTCATCAAAGCATAAGGAGATAATATTGGTGTTCAATTTAAGGACAAAGTTTAGCTACAGAAGAGTGTTTGAATATAAAGATTTTGGTAAGCCTAAACTCTTTTTTGAACTTCCTTTTAATATAGATTATCATATCTCTCCTATTAATTCAAAACCTTATAGTCCCATTTATTATCCATCTCCTTCTCAACCAGCTAAATCTCCTCCCAAGTTTGATCCCCCAAGTCCACCTTACTCATTCCCTCATAGCCCTTTTCCATTTGATCTTTAACCGACCATTAAACTAATAATGAATAATAGGGATTAAGATGAAAATGAGCATCTTATATTCTACATTCCCACATTTAAGCCTATTAATTTTGATGAAACAGAGGGTTATTCCAATGAAATCCTAAATGAAGTAAGGAAAAACCTTCCTAAATTCTAAGGAAACAATGCAGTGACTGGTGATCAACACTTGGGCATTATCATTGAGGATTATGAGCTTGAGCATGAGGATATTTGAATTAATTTTTTTATGCACACATTGGAAGAAGACCCTCATAAATGGTGCAATTCACTTCCCTATGGATGTATTGATTCATAAGAGGAAATGAATAATGTTTTTAAAACTCAGTATGGTGATAAGATTGATCCTAGGTTTCTTTTGGTAGAATTTTAAAACATTAAGAAGAACCCTAATGAGTGTGTGAAGCATTTTAACACATGATTCAATAAGACCATGATGAGGCTACCTAAAAATATTAGGCCTAGTGATAAAACATACTTGATTAAATATTGTGATGCCTTTTATAAGGATTTTACATATTACTTGAGGGATAAGGCTCACATGAACCTAAGATTGGCATTTAATATGGCCATCCAAATTAAGAAAAACATAAAGGTTGTGGGAAATCCCTTGAACAAGTAGGATAATGTAAAATTGGTTAATACCAAAAAAAATTAGTCCACTATGACAACTAACCTTGAGGAGATTGTTAATAATTTGGCCTCCACTGTCAAAGAGATGTAAGCTACCTAGAGTTGAGAATGGGCTTCCTCGGGGTCTATAATTCAAGAGAGAGCTCAGCATCTAAATCAAGCTCAAGGGAGGCCTACTTTATAAATTAGGTATAATGATATAGGTAAGAGGTATGCACATGATGAAAGGAATGACAAAAATCAAAATAGAGGGGTTGAAAAGGAAGTTCCTGATCTATGAAATTCCAAGGTGAATATAGTAGATTATGATATTGATATTGGTTAATGTGATAAGTGATTCCTTATACATCCTCTATGTGATATAGCTAAACTAATTAAATATGATACATATGAACCTAAGTTTGCATTTGGTGATGATGACATTTTGATGTTTAATTGTCAAGCCTCCCAAAGTAAAATGTTTACCTCCATGGAATTTCTAAGTGTTACCACTGTTGATCAGTTTTGAAGTGAAGTACAAAAGGTATGTGTCTTACCTATCAAATTTTATTGTGATGTTAATATGACATAAGTATATGAGTTACCAAATCATGATTTCAATTTTTAAAGATCAATGATGATTAAGAAATATGATAGGGGGATTCCTTTAGTTGAGGATAAGCAAGTGATAATTAATGTATAGTTTGACCAAGAGAAATAATACAACTTGAGAAGCAGGCAATAAGGTGTTTCTCTTTAAGATACTCCCCTTATAAATAAAAGGGCAATGGATGCAAGTAAGGGAACTAAGAAAACAATAAAAATCCCTAATTTTTCTAACTTAGCACCTATTTCCCAAATTTCCAAACCAAGAGGTACCCTAGGTAAGAATAGAGTACCTATATTGTATAGTATTCCTAAGGGTATGAATTATGTTAGAAATAACCTCCACTTGAAGATTGTTATTAAACATGGAAATTCATCCTAGCTTATTCCACTTTAAACTTTTAGTGATTGTATTCCATATAAATTTGTTGTTACCATTCCACCTAATACTCCTCTTCCTTTGTATACCATGTATGATATGGATCATGTTTTGAGCCAACTAAAAATCACCATGCCACTTGTTGAGTTATTAAAAATACCTCAACATATGATGGGGGCATTTGAATACTTGGAATTTGGTGAGAAAAAAACTATAAATAAAATGACTTCACCCCAAACACCCATAAAAGATGATGAAGAATCAGATGAGGTTATCTAACAAACTTTGGAAGTCTATTTAGGGATTGTATTGGTAAAAAGTTAGCTGAGTGTAGATACATTTTACATAACCTTATTGATTAATATCTTGATTTATCATTACTATATGTTGATTCTAGAACTTATTATAATGTGATGCCCCTGGGTGTCCTTAATGAGCTTAGAATGAAGATCACATATGCCTTTGGCAAATATTATGACATGGATTCGTGAAAGGTACTAGTTGTTGGACAAGTCAAAGGGTTGGTAGTATAGTTATTTGTACATCTCAGTAAGTATTTGAATATGGATGTGGTAGTTGTGGAATACCCACCTATGGGGAATTTTAATGTCATAAAAATGGACTGATAGCATGGGTAGAAGTGTATAAATAGACTTGTCTTACACCACCATTCCTTTGGAGGATAAGATGGTCAAACTTCATAGAGATATGAAGATATTTCATATAATTGTAGATCTGAAACATGCTATAAATGAAGTATTGTACATAAATGTGGAATTGGGTAACTTCATTGGAAACATGGATGTTGTTGAACAACTAGCTATTATTGATGCTAGATGTGATAATGAAAGTGCAGTTTAGAAAATATGTTTTGATAGGGCTTATTTTAATCTTGGAAATAGAGTTGGGATTTACTTCTATGCCCCCAATGGTAAGTGTTTCAAGTTTTTTTTTTCAATTTTTATTAAATTTCATGAATAATAATGGTGAGTATGAGGCACTCTTTCTTGGTTTGTAGATTACCCATGAATATGGAATTATAAGTTTATAGGGTGATTTTGAGCTAGTGGTTAAGCAGGTCCACACTGTTTATGCCAACAAAAAAAAAAGTTTAAAACAATATTAGAATGTTGTATGGGACTTGTAAGATTTACTTGATGCATTAAATTTTTTTATCATGATAAAAGTTTCAATGAAGAGACTGACATACTTGTAGGGTTAGGTGCTTAGTTTGATATTGCAAATATGAACCCTTATTATTAGTACCAAGTGGAGGTGATTGTTAGGCCTTCAATCCAAGATAATGTTCATCATTGGTAGGTTTTTGGTGATGATTATTAGATTAAAAAGTTTATAAATTGTGAATATAAGTTTCAAGATCAAGTCATAGACTTGGAATCCATGGTTCAGTGTAATATCCCCTGTTTCCCTTCAATTCTAAAATTGGATATTTTTTAGACTATTCCTCTATATTTTGCTTTATGATATTTTGCATGCATGAAAATATGATTTTGCAAGACAAATTCAAATAAACAAATAAACCACAGTAAATCTCTTAACTCACAAATCATTGCTATTATTATTCTTCAAAATGATTACAATAATGTATCTCTGGCATGCATATAAAGTAATACAAATATCATCTCAAAACCTGATCGTTTGCAAATATAGAATGGCTCTTGGGTTGCTATGTCAATAACATAGTCACTGACATCGATTATTCTACCATCATCGATCGATATACTGTCGACATCAGTCACTGTCAGTCGGCTACTCTACCGACATCGGTCTGCAGTCGGCCAATGTCGGTCATTGGACTGTCGATTTCGGTCTCTGTGTCCCCTGCGGTGCTGCCCGGCCTGTGGCAGAATGGTACAAAATTGTACAGATCAATATGGATTTCATATAGAAGCAAGATAATATGTTATGGCCTATATTCTAGGTCCATGATCTCAAGATCTCTATTTGGACAATTTATTAAATCAAAAACTAAATGGAATAAATACCTGAAAGCCCTGTGATAACTTCTATGTGAAGTTATCTCCCAAACCTGTAAACCTCTATGATAACTTCTATATGAAGCTATCTCTCAAATCGTCAATAGATCAGCTGATATTTCATAGCCTCTAAATCCCACACACTGAAGAGTGGATGCTCTCCAATGCAAATGGAATCCTGGAACCCTTGGCTCAGTCTTCATAGAAGAATTCTTAGCAACAATCAATATCAATAATCAATTCATCTCTCTCCCATGAGAAACCCTTATACCCTCAAAAATATATTCTTTCCCTAATTAGGGTTTTCTTAAATTAGAATTAGGGTTTCTAAATTAAAATTAGACCAAATAATTAATATTTGATTAAATCAATCAAATATTAATATCTCCCTCAATATACGTCCGATCCTCGAACCAATTGAAGCTAGTGAATCAGGGAGTGATTCTGCACATGTCCATACCAAAATAAGGGTTCTCTACTGCATGTCAAATATCCCTAAATAATAGGAGCTTAGACAAACATCTCTAAAATAGCCCAAATGAAAGCCAACTGTAAAAATTTTGCTAATCAAAGCCAAGCCAAGCTCCATCAAGACCCTCTATCCACCCTATTAGCCTATGAGGGTTGCATAATAGGCTAATCATCAAGTCTAAAGATGTCCACTAAAAAAGGGGACATGACAATCTGCTCCTCCTGAAATTGCTTATACCCAAGCAATCTCAGACAACAAAGCAATCAATCCCCCTAGATCCCAAATGTAGTCATGATCTATACTAATTACAATCAACACAAACTCCTGCAATATCCTCTAAAAAATAACCAAGATCAATCCATATGTGAATTGAGAACCACTGCTCAGCTGGACCCCAACTCCATAACTGCCATAGTCAGAAACCCATGTGACACCAACTCGCAAGATATCAAAACTCAAGTAGAGTGGACAACTCAAACTGCCAAAGTCGCAAACACCATATACACATTCCACCATGCTATTTCTATCAAAACTCTCATCCCATGGCGTCAAAACATCCCATAACTAATGACAAGCACTTATAGTGTAATGTCAGTAAAATGGGCCACTCTTAATTAGTAGCTTAGACTGCAATCTAGAAGAAACTAACTACAACTGATCACTAACCAAGCCTGAGCCAACTACTACCTTTGAAGACACCTCTAAAAGAGTAGTATCACAAATAGGAACCAAACCGACTACTGGCTAACCAACATCACAATTGATCCCTGATACAACCTCAATATTCCTTATGCCATCAGTAGTAGAGACCATCACCATATCATGCTGACTATCATGCTCAACTGTAGCACCCCACTCAATGGAATCTAAATTCAGTGGAAATGAACTAGGAAAGCCAATACTAGCATCAAGGATAGATATATGCTCATCCCCACTGTCTCCAATGATCTTGACTATGGATATCCTTGGGTCACTAGATAACACACCCTATGACTGCACGTACTCTGGTAAAGAATGAAGTCACTCTAACTCTGTGGTCACCTCTACCAAATGAAACTGTGACTCCTCATAAGCCAACTGTGTACTCTCAAGAATCTCAAAAGTCACCTCAAGCTGTTGAGTAAGCTCACTCACCTTATCTTCCTTGACTAATAATGCATCATATGTTGTCCTGCCCCACTCCATAAGATAATCTCTGTCAGCTACCAACTACATATAATCTTGTCTCAGAATCTAGATAGCCTCCCATAAAGAGTGGATCTCTATCAAGGATAAATAATTGCCTCCCTCAATGCTAGTAGGAGAACCCCATCCATAAACTGCTAACAACTGTCGAGCAGCATCGAAATGCTTGCAAGCAATAGCAATGTCTCGCTCACTAACTCTCAACTAACTAGACACATGATGGTACTGGCTATATTGCCTCCCACAATCCTCCTCTAATGCACGGTCCAAAAGAGTAGACTCAAAATCACTGATCTCTGGAGTACTACCATCCAAACTCTGTGAATCAACTCCAAATCTCATATCAACATCAAGAGTATCAAAAACTATAACATCACTGTCTAACTCCTCCATATCGAAAGAAACTGTCGATGAAACTAAGTCCTCAAAACTATCCACTGCATTCTCCTAGGTGTCATCTATAATAATCAGATCCTAAGACTCTTCTACACTCTCTAAATTTGGAGTGTGAATGTTGGACATACTCACATCATCATCAACACTCAGTGTACTAACATCTGAGTACACCTCTACACTCTGAATGCAAGCATCAGACTCACCCTCATCTAACTCTGAAGAAGCTGCTGTTGAAACTATCTCATCATCACAATCTCCAGCTCCCACATCCTCTATAACTAACTGAGAGTCCAAATTCTCATGACATATGTCATCCACTTGTCTCTCAAGATCTTGGAGAGCCAACTGAGTACACACCAAGGAATTTAGAGTATCTTCTAGCTCATAAGAAAACCTGTCAACCTCCTCTTCCCTCTTGTTTTGTGATGTGGTCCCTTTAAAAAAAGATGTCATACACCGTACTAATTTGGCTTCGAATGTAGGGTCTGAAATAAATTCATTCATTCTCTTCTGGGTTTCACCTAACATTCTCAAACTTTGTTTCGGCTTCTTCATATCATTGTCCCACTTTTTTTGATTACTTGAAGTACCCATGATTTACTAGCCGATTCAATGTCTAATCTACCCAACAAGATGGTAAAATTTAGCTCTGATACCACTGTAATATCCCATGTTTCCCTTTAATTCTAAAACTGGATATTTTTTTGACTATTCCTCTATATTTTGCTTTATGATATTTTGCATGCATAAAAATATGATTTTGCAAGATAAATTCAAATAAAAAAGTAAACCACAATAAATCTCTTAACTCACAAATCAGTGCTCTTATTATTCTTTAGAATGATTACAATAATGTATCTCTGTCATGCATATTAAATAATACAAATATCATCTCAAAACCTAATCTTTTGCAAATCTGGAATGGCTCTCAGGTTGCTGTGTCAATAACACAGTCACCGACGTTGATTATTTTGCTGTCATCAGTCGATATACTGCCGACGTCAGTTTCTATTAATTGGCTACTCTGTCGACGTTGGTCTGCAGTCAGCCAATGTTGGTCACTAGACTGCCGATGTTAGTCTCCGTGTCCCCTACGGCGCTGCCCAACTTATGGAAGAATGGTACAAAATTGTATGGATCAGTACAGATTCTGTATAGAAGCAAGATAATATGCTGCGGCTTGTATTCTGGGTCCCTGATCTCAAGATCTCTATTTGGACAATTTATTAAATCAAAAACTAAATGGAATAAATACCTGAAAGCCCTGTGATAACTTCTATGTGAAGTTATCTCCCAAACCTGTAAACCTCTGTGATAAATTCTGTATGAAGCTATCTCTCAAATCGGCAATAGATCAGCTGATATTTCATAGCCTCTGAATCCCACACACTGAAGAGTGGACATTCTCTAATGTAAATGGAATCCTGGAACCCTTGGCTCATTCTTCATAGAAGAATTCTTAGCAACAATCAATATCAATAATCAATTCATCTCTCTCCCATGAGAAACCCTTATACCCTCAAAAAGATATTCTTGCCCTAATTAGGGTTTTCATAAATTAGAATTAGGGTTTCTAAATTAAAATTAGACCAAATAATTAATATTTGATTAAATCAATCAAATATTAATATCTCCCTCAATATACGTCGGATCCTCAAACCGATTGAAGCTAGCGAATCAGGGAGTGATTCTACACATGACCATACCAAAATAAGGGTGCTCCATTATAGTCAAATATCCCTAAATAATAGGAACTCAAAAAAACATCTCTGAAATAGCCTGAATGAAAGCCAACTGTAGAAATTCTACTAATCGAAGCCAATCCAAGCTCCATCAAGACCCTATATCCACCCTATCAGCCTATAAGGGTCACATAATAGGCTAATCATCAAGTTTGAAGATGTCCACTAAAAAAGGGGACATGACATTCAGGTTTATGATAGGATGGAAACCTTGTTTGGGAAGGATATTATTTAGCTGAAGACAAATGGTCTCCCTAGGGGATTGGTAAGTTTAGAAGCATATTTTGATGTAGATGATAGATTCAAAACTTGAGACTCATTTATTTCAAAAGATGTGATTGAGTGTAATTTGGGTTCTCATGAGAATCCAAAAAAGGTTTAGCTAGGTACTCCCTTGAGTGCAGATGAGAAACAAGTTTATATGCAACTACTAAAAAGGTACTAAGACTATTTAGCTTGGTCTTTTTCTGAATTAAATGTGTATAGGCAAGATTTTTTTCAGCATGTCATCCCATTGTAGCCTGATAGAAACCCTTTCAAGAAGAATTAAAGACCTATTAACCCCATCTCAACCACCAAGATGAAGGATGAGTTAAATAAGCTAAGGGATAGTGGAATCATTTAGCCCATCAATTATTCATCATGGGTGGCAAACTTAGTCCCTATATAAAAAATTGGTGACATCCACTTGTGTGTGGATTTTTAGAATTTGAATAAAGCTTATTTTAAGGAAAATTATCCCATACCCAATATGGAAAACCTATTGCAAAGTGTTACTGGATTAGAAATGTTGTCTAATTTAGATGGTTTCTCGGGATATAATTAGGTTATGGTGAAGGAATCCAAGAGACCCAAGACTATATTTAGAATGCCTTGGGGCACATGTGTTTATAAGAGGATGACCTTTGGGTTAATGAATGCTAGCTAAATATTTTAATGTGCTATAGATGTTTCTTTTTCAAGGGTAATTAAAAAATTATATCCATTTATCAGGATGATATTACCATGTACTCCAAGACTAGAAAAGAACATTTGGAGCATCTAAAGAAAGTGTTCATTAGATGTAGGGAGTTTAACATTTTGCTTAATCTTAAGAAGTGTCACTTTAGAGTATAAAATTCCATGTTGTTGTGACATATAGAGTCTAAATATTGTGTCATGATTGACCTTGTACGAGTAGAAGCCATTGATAAAGTGCCTATACCATAGTCTAAGGAATTAAATGATTCTTTTGACAAATTAACTTTTTGAGAAGATTTTTGTCTAATTTTTCATAGATCACTCTACCTATTACTTCCATTTTGAATAAGGACTAAACCATAATTTAGGAGGAGAAGGTTGTGTAAGCATTTAATGACATCAAATGAGCCTTAAAGTCTACCCCTATCTTGGCCATCCCTGATTACACTGAAGAATTTTAGATATTCTCTTTTGCAACACATAATATTACTGTTGTTATCTTGTTATAAAATAATTAAGATGGTCATGAGAAGCCCATAGATTTATTTATAAAAGCTATGCAAGGTTTTCAACTGAATTATACCAATATGGAAAAAAACTTCTTTCACCCTTTTGAAGGTTGTTAAGACATTCAAGTCTCACATCCTGAGTTCAAAGATTTTTTTCTTATGTCCAACATACCATGGTTAAAGACATATTGACTAAAATTGAAGCATTCATAAATATATGTAGGTGGGTTACCAATATATAAGAGTACGACATGGATATTTAGACCTCCAAGATAGTGAGAGGGATGGGTCTAGCCAAATTCATAGTTGAGGCCAATTTAAAAGTCATGGAGTTAAACATTATTGTTTTCAATGTTGACGATTCTTAAATTCAAGTTAGCATATCTCTATGGAACAAATACATTATTTATTACTTATAAAATCTGAATTCTCCCCCTAACATGGATAAGAACCAAATGATAACTTTTAAACTTGTTTCCCAAAAGTAAATTTTGACTATAAATGGATTGGCATGGAAGAATCCAGATGGGGTTCTCCTAAGATGTTTGGTAGAAGAACCAACTATCAATTTGATTGAGGACTTTCATAATGGAGTATGTGGTGGACACTTTGCACCTAAATTCATAGTTCATAAATTTTGTGAGCTAGTTATTATGGCCATCACTATTTAAGGATGTTGCTTAGAAGGTTAAAAAATGTGATAAATGTTAGCACTTTTTTGGGAGGTTGAAATCTTCTAGTTGTCTTCCCTTGCATCATGTGATGATTAAAGGCCCATTTAGACAATGGGAAATGGATTTCATTGGGGAAATTTTTTATTTTTCAAGCACTTGAAATATATGAATATTGGTTCCAACTAACTAATTTAAAAAATAGGTTGAAGTGATCCCTACAAGAAGGCTACACAACAAGTAGTTATGGACTTTTTATTGAATCAAATTATTTGTAGATTTGGTATGCATGTCAAAGTAATTATTTACAATTCCATGATATTCAAAGATATAAAAATAGTGTTAATGTTCAAATAGTGTGGGATCAAATAGACTTATGCTTCCAAATACAACCCTCAGGGGAATGCACAATCAAAATCTAGTAATAAGAACTTGCTCAAAATCATTAGACAAAAATTGGAAGCAAATAAGAAGAAATGGGGTGAAAAATTGAAGATTACCTTGTCGGATGATAGGATTATGCCTAAAAGAGATATAGGCAAAAGCCATTTTGATCTTGTTTATGGATTTGAATTTTTTTCCTATGAAGTTGTAGTTTCCAACCTATCATTTTATGCAATAACTAGAGGAAGATGATCAAATCAACCACTATGAAAGTAGAATGAACTAGATTATTGAGATTGATGAAATTAGAAGACAAGCTCATGATAGACACCTCAATTTCAAGGAAATAATCAAGAATATATTTGATAGGAAGGTCACTCTAATAAATTTTTAGGTTAGTGATATAGTTCTACTTTGGTATAACACACATGAAGATAAAGGAAAACATGGTAGATTCAATGCCTTATGGATGGGCCCTTATTCCATCAACAGTAGAATCAAAGAACACACTTTATTTTTGAGAGACTTGGATGGTGAAGTACTGGATCTACCAGTTAATGTCAGACATCTAAAACACTTCTTAGACTAAGTCTATAACTTGTGTATAATATTGTATAGTGTATAGTTTTGATATTTTGTTATTTTGTTATCCCTCTACTTTGGGCCTTAGTTGTATAATTCATTTCATTATTTTTTGTTGTGTGTTGATTTTAATATCCTCCTTATCTATTTTTATTGGTCTACCTTATTTTATTAAGATTCCTTGGGTGTTTTCTAATAAATTACTCAAATGTTGACTCCATGACCCAATGGGTTGGCACCTGGTCTTATGTTCTAGGGTTATTTGAACACCCATAGGGGGTTACATCCTAGGCAAGATATAGTGTTGGTAATTGAATTTGTACCAAGTATTTATATCATTTTCGAAGGAAAAAATGCATGGAAAACATTGAAGCCCATATGGATGGCAATAATTTGACAAAACATATGTTTTAAATACAACTGGGCATCAAAACCCATATAAGGATATAATATTACATGGACATAAATAACACTCAGCCTCATGTTGTGGTACCCATGCTAGGTGGAAGGTTTCAAAAGGCCCCATAGAGAGCAACCCCTCACCATCAAAGTATAGTCCACATAGAAAGGATAAGTAAATAGGGTAAAATCATAAAGTGAAAGACATGGGCCCATATGGTGAATGGTATAAGTTTCAAAGGAAATTAAAAACATGAAATTTGTCTCCATAACTCCCATTCCCAATAAAGGATAAAGTGACAAAAATTTTAGTATTGACTACACGTTGACCAAAGTTGTAATCGAAGAACAAAGGTATATGGAGAAAAGTGGCAGACATGCATGATACATTTTACACTTGAAAATTGCAAAATGCAAATGAGCTTCCCACACCCATAATACATAACAAAGATATAAAGTGGTGGATAATTGAAACATAGATGTAACTCAGCAAGTTGCTAAACTCTAAATTGATTGTGAACTTCTAGATCTTGTCAAAAAAATGTAAATGGTGGAGAATGGGATATGGGAAGCAACTTAAAAAAATTTGAATTTGAAAGTTGCAATCCACATTCTAAATACTGCTAATAGAAAGAAAAATAGGTAGGAAGAATCAATAGGCAAGAAAGAAATTCAAATGCCCAGTTGGATGGCATAAATGACACATATAAAATTAATTTTTTAGACGGCATCTTGAGGAGGATAGTTTTACATGTTTTAGGACTATAATGGTCCTATTCTTGACATAAAATAATCCAAATGCATAATGAAATACTTAAAACCCTATGATGAGACTCCCAAGTTTCTTGATGGAGACACTCTACACTTGTATCAATTTAAGGGGCTAAATATTTTATGACTTGCATCCCTTTAAGGAATACATGTTAATCTTGCAAAATCAAATTGGGCTTGATAAAAACATATAGAGTATCTCTTTTCTATGGATTATTGAGCTCACTATAGAATTTTCATTAAGGTAGAGCTACTTATAAATATATTGTAATTTTAATAATTTCATCTAAAAAAATCATGTTATAGATGGCAGGTGATGTAATAGAGATATGATTGTTGCTGTAAATTCTTGTTCCTCACTAGATTTCCAAGATTTTTGAATTTATGTGAGATTTTATAGTTCTTTCCACCTCCTTAGGTTCTCTAGGATTTTTCCACCCAAATTCACATTAAACCAATATTATATAATCTCAAGTAGTTGAGCCAAACCTTCTAAAAGGGGCACTATGAGGGTTTTGGTCTGAGAAAAATTAGTTAATATTGACCTAAGGCCACAATATAAGATTTTTTTAAACATGTTCAATTTAGGTTTAAACTAATAGATACCCTCTTTTTATATAAAAACAACTTGAGGATTCTCACAAGTGACTAACTTGAAGGACATTGTGATTATCCTAAATCATAACTCTTTATAGTTTGAAGTTTCAAAATTAGCCCATGCCATAGCTATGCAAAGAAGCTCAATATATGTAGTTCAAAGCTTAGTCAATGTCACAACAAAATTTGGGTTTGTTAATTTCCCAAACAACACACCCTCATTCGTATCTACTGTTTGTAATGCTTCTTGAAAGATACTTACAATCTCTTGACTCATATTTAGTAGTAGTGGTCGTGCACTTTCTATACCCTACATAGTTATATTACCTAAGTAGGGAAAGTTTAAGGATCTTATACATGCATTAAACACTTCATGCTCTTTAAATAATGGAGAAAGAATTTCTATTGTAGAGATCTATAGTCATTGGATATTTCAATATTTGGAGGATCCACGTGACTTGTTGTTTACTATAAGGATGATGACTATCTTGCTGATTATAGGGTTCCTAAACTTTTAGATAAAATACTTTTACTACATTTGATGCATCAACATAGTGAAGAGTATTATTTCCCTACATAATATAACAAGATGTGTAAAACTTATGGAACACCATTGGTATCAAACTTAAGGGATGATATTTGGACTCTAGATGATATTCATTTGATTGTTCAGATTTTGCGTGCTCCTATGTTGAGAACTAAAATATTATCATCATCAAATCATCTTAAGATAACAAAGACATTTGGGTATAAGATGGGAGTGGATAAAAATATGCAAAAGGAAGATATTAAGCTATTAATTCCAAAAATTGAGCCCTAAGATACTACTAATGGGAGCTCATCAAATCATGTTGCCTAGATTATAGATAATGGCCATTATAATGTATTTAAGGGATCTTCATCATTTTATTTATGGTTGGTAGATGAAAATACTGTGAAAACAAGAGAGTGAATATAAGGAATGGTAGGAAAAGAATGGAAGATGGTCCTGATGAGCATCAAAATGAGAAGATATCATTGAAAAGAGACAAAAAAAATAAGTTTCTTGCATCTATGTGTATGCATGATAAAGCTGAAATCTATTATATATGAGTAGTGGGAATAATGAAGATTCAGACCCTCCATTGAAGGTTGAGTCAATAAGGAAAAAAATAGTATTAAAAATTCTATTATTTTTATTTATTGATAATCTCCAGGTCTACAGGGCAATATAGATTTTTATTGGTGATTGATTCAAACTCAAATACATTATGCACAAATAAAGATTATTATGTTGAAACAAGTAATGGCTAAGGAAAGGATTAGATTATGAGAAGATTTTCTAAAAGGTGCTCTACTAAACTAGGTTATATTGGAGTTAGGTGGAATGTCAAGAAATTTCAAGTTTCAAAAGTTGCATTTGAGGCTAGAAAGTTCTTGGGATATTATAGTGGGAAATGCAACTTGAAAATTACACTTCATAAAAATGCAAGTTGTAATGTGTAGTCAACTCTCCAAATTGCATAGGTCAAATCAAGCGGAAAAGGTCAAATCAAAAGGAGTTTCAGGGAGATTTTGAGGAGGAATGCAATTTTTAAATTTTATAAATGTGCAAATTAAAAATTACACTTGGATCTCCTAAACCTGACAGTCAATGCCGATCAAAAATGGGGTCCCAGTTTAAAGAAGAACACTCAAGGCCAATTAAAATTATGCATTTTTGAAAATTTTAAATTTCACTTGGAGTTATTAGTTCCCTAAGGAAACTTTTGAGGAGAATTATTATTTTACATTTGTGCAAATTATGAATTGCACTTGGAGTTCCCAATCCCTACCAAAACTTTTGAGGAAAACTGTAACTACAAATTACAAGTTACAAATTTGTAAGTATAAATTTGAACTTGGAGTTCCTAGTTCCCTACAAGAAATTTTTGAGGGAATTAAAACTATAAACTAAATTTTGAAAATTTTCATGTTTCAATTTGTAGTTGGAGTTCTTATTTCCCTATAAGAAGTTTTGAGGGGAACTATAATTGTGAATTATAAGTTACAAATTTTCAAGTTATAATTTGCATTTGGAGTTCCTAGTTCCTTATGGGAAATTTTAAGGGAAATTACAACTATAAATTTTATGTTGCAAATGTGCTTTTGAGTTCTATATTTCCCCTAAATAAAGAAAAGTTTAAAATTACTAATAGGACCCAGACTTTCCCAAAGGGTTAAAAAGTGAAAAATAATCTAAATAAGCATTAAAAAAGTTGGTGGTAACCCTAAAAAACAAAAAAGTTAAAAATAAAATTGGAAAAAGGCATGTTGTATTTAAAATTTTGAAAAGGTAAAAATAACCTAAGTTTTGCATTTTCCATTATTTTTCTTGTTCAAACACATCCATGGGATAAATATTGCAAGTTTACAGGATCAAAGTGGGCCACTCCAATAAAGATTTTTCCAGTGGACATGGATCTAGGGAGTTCAAATTCCATCATTAAAAAAAGGGTTATTCTTTAGCATGCATAAGGGAAAGGTGATTTATTCAAGATGATTTGACATTTACAAATGAGTGGTCAAATACATGTCTAGGTTGTTGCACAAGAAGTTGAAGGGTTTGTTTGGCTATAAAGAAAAAATTATCCTTCAAGCTTGAATGAAATGCACTTCCAACCAATCCTAACAAGGTTTTATTTCAAATATTCATCATTACATGTAGAGGCAGTTATAAGAATAATTTTAGTTACAAAGGCATGAAGATTCTAGGTGTGGCAAAGAGCATATTCTGTTGGAAGCTTCTTGGTGGAACTTTAAGAGTAGATTGCAATTTTAAAATATTTCAAATTTAAACACATATTCTGAGATTGCAAATGAGTGAGAAATCTATAAAAAGAGAGATTTTACTCTTTTCTAAGGTTGTTGTTTGTTTTTTCTAAGTTT
>JARHVA010006830.1:420000-485000 GCA_037957365.1 Torreya grandis
AGATATAATGGGTTGAAGTGACAAAGGGTTAAAACATTTTAAAGGTCTGCAAGACTAATACTCCACAGGTCTGAGTACAAGAATGAAATAAAGGTTGTATAACATTATCAAGAAATCAAATGAACCATGTGATGATAGGAATTCCATGAAGTTTAACTTATTTTATATTTTCATGATGGAGTGGAGATACCAATTTCAAGACCTCATCTCAAACCCTTTTCCTAATCAACATCTATAGCCACACCTTGAGAAGTCATGAAGGCAGTCTAGAACAAGTGTATGGTTGAAGAGATATAAAGTTTGGATAATTTAAAAAGTTTATGAACCCTCATTAGTATTATTTTTGTGTCTAATGACTTTAAATAAGGTTTTAAACTCCTAGGACATAGTCAAGACCTTAGGAGTTGACTCTTAAAGTTAGCCTTAGAAAGGAATAAGAACGGTATTATATGTTGTGAAGTCATAGTGACTTGAGAGTTCAAAATAAAGGTGATAGATTTTTAAAAATAAAAAAATTAAATGAGATGACAATTTTTTGAAATTAAATACCTAAAACCCAAAAATACACTTAGACTTCTCTAATGAACACCTATACATTACAATCAAAAGTATGCCAATTTTAACCTTTTTAAAAGGAAGTGTACATTGAAAAAATTGGGGTACATCTCAAAATAATATATAGGTGATTAAAAAAAATTTATTACAATGAGACATAAATAAGGTATTGATCAAGATAATTTAACTGAGCTTCAAACTCCTACATACATAGTTCAAGAACATCTACAAACCTTCCTACTTTTATGAGAGTTTTTGCTAGTTCAGACAGGGGTAAGGGTTTGTTAAAGGTATAAATAAATGAAAATAATTTTTTTATATTTTAATTATGATATAATACCTTATTTATACCCACATACCCATGATTATGGAATTGAAACAAACATATAAACCTTCTCTAGGCCATATATAACCTAACTCACACATAGATCACAAAGTTTAGTTATGAACAAGGTAGATTTATGGAGGTAAGGTGATGTTTTTAAGGTTTTTATAATTTAATACACATGTTATAGAAAAAAAAAATCATCAAAAATAGAGGAAAAGAAATAAAATGCTAATTATTACTATAAAACCTTCCTCGAGTTCTTCTCATGCAAGACTACATTTCAAAGCAGTTTTTCTTCTACTTATTGTGATCTTAAAATAATGCATAGATATAAATGGATTTTATATGAGGTACCAAGGTCCCCATAATTAATTATTGTGGCATCAATTTTTTGATTAAGTCTTTTACATGCATAAATAATCGCTGAAACCATCAACCCCTCTTTAATGGCTAATTTTTAGATAAAGAGTAAACTTCTCACACTCATAACTCTAAGGTTATGATACATGGGGACCTAGGAACCTATAGATAGCTGAGTATGATAATAAAATTGAACATTTTGGTATTGTTTTAGGGATTGAGGGCCTAGGGTTTATGAACAATTGCTAAGAACTAAAGTCACTTTAATCCCTCTTAAAAACTTAGTAGCGACCAATTAATAAAGTTGACTTATAAATAACTTAAAATGACCTAGTTTGACTCTCTAACCTAATTTATATTTTTGAGGAATCCAAGTATTTTCAAAAAATGTACTTTATATGTAATTTTGGTTGTATAGACTATAATAAATGCATGGTTTTGCATGGTTTTTAGTGGCTTGTAAGGGACTTTAGCAATGAATAACTTGAAAACTATAGCGAGAGGTCATTTTGGTATGTTTTATATGTATTAAATCCAAAATATATGTACTATAAATTATTTAATTGATCAAATAAATCTCATTTTTCAAGGCAATCTCAAATAGGCCTAAAATAAGACTAGGTTTTAAGGCCATTTTATGGTTCTCATACTTCTACAAGGTCTCAGGGATTTAAATTTTACATGGAGTTTTTTTGTAGGATGGTAAATATTCATCATGTTATTTTTGGTTGTTTCACATGTGTGGGAGAGATCTGGATTAGAAAAGAAGTTTTCTAGGCAAGGACATATAATTGAGGTGTAATTGAGGAGAGAAAAACATATAAAAAGTTCACTCCACTCAATATCAAGACCTAAAACATGGCATGGATATTTAAATCCATAATGTGTCCTTAAATATGACATTATTTTGTCATTATAATCCTTACACTTCCATACACATGGATATTTACATGATTTTAGTGCTACAAGAAAAATAAGCCTAATGAGAGCTTGAGGAGCAAAATGGAGGATTGAAAGTTGTTCCAAGAACCAAAATGGATTTTTAAAGGCATGATATTATATTTTAAATACATTCATGGAGATAGAGTGAATTTAATAATATGAACTCAATATTTTGAGCCACTTGGACAAAGCTAGGCATGGGAAATTAAGAGTTTTGATTTAACTATTTTGGGATTAATGGATTTTTATTATTACTTTAGTGAAGGATCTAGATCAATAAATCAATAAAAAGTATTGAAATAATTGATATGTATAATTTATCTATCTTTTTTACCTTTCTAAAAATAGCAATAAATAAGTAGAAAATATAACTTATCTTGAAATAGGCTGAGATGGCTGATACAAGGTCTGAAACTGGCTACGCAAGATTGAGATAGTGTCATAAATAAAAATATGTATTTATTTTAGAAAAAAGATAGGACCAAAAAAAATAGGACACTTTGGGGTCTAGTTATATTTTCCACTTCTACCATTGTTATCCAAACTAGTCATATAGTCCAGAAATGGTTTGGGTTTTTGCATTGTTGATATGATCCTACCTATGAAATCTTGAGTGTTTAATGTTGACGGATCTTGATATAGAGATGATTTAATATTGAAACCCTAACCCTTCATCATAATTTATGAAATAAGATTTGAATCACTTAGATAAAAGGGGGGTTAGTGTGTAATAGGCATTGAACATGTAATCCACACCCCTTGGGTGGGCACACTTCCTACATACCAATATTTTGAAGAGGGATCAAGCCATATGTAGTTCTTTGACATAATGTGTTTTTTAAAATAGTGTGATGTGGATGGAAAAATTCCAAATTGATAGTGCTTTAGGTGGCTAGGGATTTTTATGAGGGTTTGAGTAAGTTTGCAGTTATGTTGGGTGATTGTATGCAAAGAATAATGAAGATTGCCTAAGTGGTTTGTTTGTATTCTTGCTTGATTTGTAAGATTTGTTACCTCCCTTTGTAAATGAACTTTGAATGGGATTTTATAGGGAATAATTAGTCATGGTTCAAATGTATTCATGTTACATTGACATGATGAAGGATAGAAATCAGATGAAAATGACTGTTGAGGCTCAAATTGTAAAGGGATAAAAGCACCAAAAATGGGACACCCTAGGGTCCAACGCTATATTCCAAGTATGGTATTCATATCCTATAAACTTAGGACCTAGTGGAATAGGATTGGCCTAAGAAATATATTCTATCTAAGGTGGAATCATTATTTGGAAAGCTCTGAATGATTAGAAATGACCAAAAATATGTCTAGAAAGGTCACAAGAGCATTCAAGAATGACCCATAGATTGGATGTCACAAGCCACACTCAAACTACCAGTTTATCCATTTTTTATGATCACATTTCCCGCCTCCCTCATTTATTCTAATGATGTAGTTTAACAAAATACTAGCGTAAAGGAAAAGTAGAAAGTATACCTAAACTTACCTGTAAGGGTGAAGCCCATGAAGATGTGTGATGTTGAGTGTGCATAGAAATAACACATCATGAAGTGTAAATCTTCAAGATAAAATAATGATTTGATCAGTTCTTACTAGACATGCTAATTCTAAAATAAAAATGAACAAAAGCTATGTAAAAAATAGAGGAAGAGAAAGGAATGAATACACTTCATTGGGTATGTGAACCAATACAATACTTGTGATGTTGAGTGGTGTTGAGTGATGCTAAATAATGTTGGGTATGTGTTTTTCCATAAGTAATATCAAAAATAGAACTAAGTACTCAATTCCTTGAGAGCAGCTCAAGAATATAAAGGTTGTCCCTTTGACTCCATCATCACCCACTAAGTGAAGTAATGTGATCATGTGTGTGTTAATCTATGTTTAAAATATGTGTCCAATCCCTCTGAGTATGTGGGTCAAGCATAAAAAGGCTAGCTATTCCTTTTTCTCTATCATTTCCCATTAAGTGAAGCTTATGAGCTGATACCGGTATGAATGTGCATTGTATGAGATGGATCCTAAAGTCCATGAATGCTTTGTAATCTAATAATGTGGCATGGTTAGTTGATTGTGTACTAAGAACTAGGCCAATCTTGGCCCCTCTGAAAGGTGGAGATTATGATTGTATGAAATCTACTCCAAAACTAAGAACTAAGCTTATAGGATTGCCACTCTAAATTAATTCCAACCACCTAAAAATGGAATAAGGCACACAAGTGCTAAGAATACCTAGGTAATGCACTGAACTTGGAAAGAAAAGAAGGAAAGTGTGGCATACACATTTTACCTAATCACTGATGTCTATAACATGGATTCCAATCTAGAAGTTGTACCAACTTCACAGTCTAAAACTAGAAGTGAGAGCCATCATGCCACACATGATTCCCCTATATGTGGAAACTCTAAGAAAAACTATACTAAAACTACCCAATCTAAACTAAATTGTAGCTGACAAAATTATAATTAAACTTACCTTTTTGTTTGTTTCTAGAAAATCTAGGTTTTTTTTGTTTGGACAAGAGTACCAAAAATAAGACACTTTTATATCTAAAATTCTAGTCCAAATATGTCACTATTGTCCTTTATTTTTTCTTATCAATGTTCTATATCCATCACTATTTTCTTGGTCTACTATGCATTGTTTGGGTTCTAGTTGTTGTTCTATGTTTTTTGAAAACTATTTTTCTTTACCTATAAAAGGCTTCAATCTCTATGATAAAACCCTTGTTTTTTTTCCCCACTTTTGAGGGTAGGAATGAAGACCCCATAATAATTTCCCTTAGAAAAAATAGCCTTAAAAGTGTGTTATGTTGTAAAATACATGATATAGAAATGATAATTGAAAAGGTGTCTCAAGATATAGCAGAGTTTATATTGGAGATGGTTAGATCAACAATGGTATGCCTATATAGATGTAAAAATTTAATATCATGTACATTATACTGAATGGACATTGGAGAATATTAGTTTTCAAGGAGGGATAGGTCATGATGTTGATCATGGTATCTAAGAAAGTAAGATAATGCATGATGTTGAACATGGCATTACAAATATTTTATGAAGCAACAAGTATGAAATGAAAGAAACATGAAGCACACAAATTGTCCAAGGGGATAAGCAAACAAAGGACATCGGTGCATGTCAGTCAAACATGAAAGTAAGTATACAAGGCATGTTCAAATGCACACATACACATATAATTGAAACAAGCATGGTTGGCATGAAGGCCACAAGCACATAGAAGAGTATAAGCAAAGGACATTAGAAAATTTATAAATGTACATAAAAGATTATAAGATAGGAATAGAGAAATTCAATCACATCTAGCTCCACAAAAAAATAAAGGAAGGCATATAAATGCTAAAAATACTATCACATCCAACTAATCAAAGAAAAAGGTGAAAGTATGCAAAACATGTAGTAAAAGACTACGTTGATGGTCATAAATACATAAGTGATATATACTAGTGAATTTTGATAGATTAATCTATGTAAGCTAGTAAATAATGTACATCAATATGATAACTAGAGTGTGTTGTGTAGGAATGACATAACCTAGATGGTGTAGTCATGGAGAAGATTCCCTCTATGGGTAAATATGTTAATGTATGTCTCAAACGTAAAATTAGTATGATCCCTCAATGGGTTAAATTGAAGCAATCAAGGATCTAGGTGTCACCACACACAATCAAAGAATATCAAGTGAAGCATGGGGATATAGATAAATTGACAAACAATAGCATAGAATAACAAAATGTTATCCTAACATGGTAGTAGAAATGTAAATCATGGATAACTCATACAATTGAAATGTTTTTGGTATTTTAACATGTTATATTACTTTTGGTATTTTTAAAATAAGCTATCTACAAACAATCATAAGGAAACTATGTACAAGTAAGCAAATAGAAATTATGTACAAGTATGCAAAGAGAAACTATGTATAAGAATTTGAAAAGAAGATATGTACACAAAAGATTGAAAAGGAATGATACTAACAAATGAGTCTCATAAGATACTCCCTATCATGGTGTCATATATCAAGGAGAGGCATCGTGCATGATCATGAAGCTGATAGAAGGGTTGATATTGTGACTCTAAAAGCCATGTATGTTGTAAATGATCTAAAATATCTATAGTGGAAATTGACTGTGGGGTTCCCTTGTAACTTTGAAAAGTGGATACAACTTTAGGGCTCTTAGGGACCCATCTGGTAGTATAATAATCTCTCTAAGAGTGTACTCTATGTGTAGAGGCATGAGATCTTAATGATAATACCTTGGGTGTGAGTATTGTAGCTAGAAACTATCTAGAGTCCTGAAGTTGTGGTTACTCTAAAAGAGTCCTCTGTGGAAGTGTATGAACTCTCTATGCTGGTGAGGAAGGCCTCGATTATGGTTGAATCTAAACTAGGAGAATAAATATAACTAGTGGAGGAGCTAAAATTGGTGACTATAGATTAGTAGATGGCTCTAATGTGGGGAGTCATAACTCATAAAAAACTCCACCAACTACAACAACCTAATTAGCATGAATGAATTTCATGCATCTGTGAACTATAGAAGGCATACAAAAAGTTTTTGAATCCATGGTCGACCAAGTAACATATCAAAGACTCCTACACTGGGAACTATAGTAAGTGGTGTGTCCACATGTAGGTCTAACCTCTAGAGTAAGTACAAACTCACCTAATGAACTCTGTATGTACCAACTAAATCTGCTGATAGCTATGTCCATCATGATAATATCCTAATTTGAATATCCCAAATGCTAAATTAATGTCATAGTGCACACAATAACACTCAATCTATTATGTATGAGAATACTATGAATGGGATGATGATCAATGTAGGATCTGATAAAGAGTGCATGATAATATGAATCATCATCGACTATATCCTATTCCGAGAAGGAGATTAAAGGTGTAGCTAAAACTCTAGAATTTTACACACCAATCATGTTGATTAAAGGATGTGACTCAACTAAAGGTGCCTGATATGTAGCTAATGGAGGGTGTGTATGATATGCATGGTGAACTACTGATGTGTCCCTTATATCTTATTTAGAATGTTATGGGAAATGATCTAAGAAAAATTTTGGATCCTTGTCCTGTGTTTTCTTTCCTTGAGGAGGCTCAACTAGAGTGCCAAGATCAATTATGTTTCCCTCTATCAAGTTATTTATCTTGTGTCACAAACTAATGCATATATTATTTGTGTGGCCTGGTTAGCTATGAAAATCACAAAATGCATTCTGATCATATCCATGTGGAAGAGGCTTTATATGTATCAACTTCTTGAATAGGAGGAAGAGATATGACATTGCATTCCAATAACTACTGTAAGACTTTAGCTGGAGATATTGGTAGATTGGTAAAGCCTCGAAGAGGAGGTGTTGATAAAACTAATCAATGAGGGGGCTCAGTAGCCATATAAGCTATAGATGGATTTTGACTTTGGCTATCATTAACCTTTACTTTGTATGGCACTTTAGTGTTAATGTTATTTGTTGTTTCTAATAAGCTTGTGTACTTGAGTTTTCCCATTGAAATTAATTTAACTTCCATGTCATTTCGTGTGTGACATAAATTAATCAAGGATGAGAACCTTTTCAACATTATTGATTCACACAAATCTAGTAGAATACTCTATTTGAAGAGATCCTATAACTCTTGATTGGCCATGGGGCTAGTCATTTTAGCCAAGATAGATGCTCATTTGACCTTTGTTTTTATTATGTAACTTGGTCATAAGAAACCTTATCACCTATGTTAATGTTTAAATAAGATAGAACATGTCAATTAAAGGATTTAATGTCTTGATCAACTGATTCAATAGACTATACAACCATTCTAGAGCATAATACTTTAAA
This sequence comes from Torreya grandis, assembly GCA_037957365.1. Classification (NCBI taxonomy): domain Eukaryota; kingdom Viridiplantae; phylum Streptophyta; class Pinopsida; order Cupressales; family Taxaceae; genus Torreya; species Torreya grandis. Next base: position 428,078 of record JARHVA010006830.1, read on the forward strand.
CTTTATGGAAATATCTTGGTTAATAACTAGTCATTTGACACATATTCCAATAATGATGCATGAAAATTTATGAAGTGTGTCCCTGGATCACCCTGGCATCATGTATAGTGAGCTTGGGTTTAGAAAAACTTGGTGGCAAGGGTGTAGAAGCAATATGGTGTGATAATGGTGTATGAAGTAGAGCAAAAGAATACAAAGTCTATGTTGGTCTAGAAGCACCTTGGCTGAGATGTATCACCTTAGATTGATGAGATTTTATCTATTATACAAGGCTAGCCACATCATGAGTTAAATATGTACTAGTTGTAATTGGTGGTGCCACATATAAAGGTTGGGCTGCTATAATGGGTTATTGAGACATAATTGCCTCCATAGTGTCATTTTCAACTTACTTATCCTTTTTAATTTCCATGATTTATTGTAAGATATGAGCATAATATTATGGGTTTTCCCTAAGTCTCTCTCTAAAACTTTGTAGAATCAAATCTTTGTTGATGACCAAATCAATATCAACAATTGGTGGAAGTGGATCAAGGGCCAGATGTGGTGGGTCATGAACATCAGTGTGTGCATCATCATTGTTAATATCATATTTCTCATTTTTGAAATTATCCTCATGGAAATTAGTGTAACTTGGATGTGTAAGATCTATAGTAGGAAACTGAGTTCATTTTTGAAGGCAATCTCAAACAAGCCTAAAATGAGACTAGGTTTCAAGGCCATTTTATGGTTCTCATACTTATACAAGGTCTTAGAGCTTACAATTATACATGAAGGTTGGTATTAGGATCATAAAAATGAATCATGTTCTTTTGGTTTTTTTCACATGTGTGGGAGAGATATAGATTAGAAAAATAGGGTTCTAGGTAAGGAGGTATAATTGAGGCCTAATTAAGGAGAGAGAAACATAGAAAAAACTCAATCCACTCAATATCAAGATCTAAAACTTGGCATTGAAATTTAAATCCATGTTGGGTCCTCAAATATGACCTTAGTTTGTCATTATAATCCTAGAAATGCCAAATCGAGAGTTTTTGAGGTGGCTATAAAATGGTATGAGTGTTTGAGTATGTTTCCAGCTATGTTGGGTGACTATATGCATAGAATATGGAATATTTCCTTTGAGTTTTGTTTGTATTCTTTATTGATTTATAATATTTGTCACCTACCTTGTAAATTAACTTTGAATGGGTTTTTATAGGGAATAAATTGTGATGAGTCAAATGTAATCGTGTTAGGTTGACATGATGAAGGATAAGAATCAGATGGAAATTATCATTGAGGCTCAAATTAAAAAGGGACAAGAGAGTTAAAAATGGGACACCCTAGGGTATTGCATTAGAATCCAAGTATGGTGCTCATTTCCTATAGGATTAGGACCTATGGGAATAGGATTACCTTGTGACGTATAGTCTGGCTGAGGTGGAATCAATGTTTGGAAAGCTTTGGATGATTGGAAATGAGAAAAAGGGTGTATATAAGAGTCACAAGAGCATGAAAGAAGGAACTATGGATTGGATGTCATAAGTCACTCTCAAAGTATCAATTTGGACATTTGATATGATTATAAGTTTCAAGACAACTATACATATGAATGATGGTCTTTTCTATAATGTTAGATTAGAGGAATTTATAAATGCATGATAGGTGTCAAATAAGTTGTCGAAGATCAGTTCATGGTGAATTGATAATAAAAAATCCATTTATCACTTCCCATATGCAAATAAGGGAAGTTTTAAAGAATTGTATAAGGTGTAAAGCTGAGTTTCTAACTCCTACACCACTAGGAGAATGGAGTATCTTGATAAGAGAGACACATGGATTTGTAAATCTATTAGGACTATTATACAACTCCTTTCTTTTTGTAATTCATGGTGAACACTTGGCACTCTCCTTCTACAATGGCCCTCTCTCTCTCTCTTCTTCAATTCTCTATATAATCAACCACTTTTAACATTGTAAGATATCCAGATTTAGTATGATGAAGCCCTGCTAGTTTTAGTAATGATTTTTCCTTTGAATAAAATATTTAAAGCTAGTTTTAATTTCTCAAATTCTTGTTTAAGCATGTTAAGTAGTTCATGTTTGAATGGAAAATGATAGTTATCTCTCCTTATGTTCATCTAACACTCTCATGCTTTGTGTATGTAATCTACCTTCAAGCAGGTCACATAAAGTGTAGTTGGTTATTTTGTGTGTCTTTAAGTGTAAAAAAGATTACTAGTGTCTATAATCAAACATTTTATTCATCTACTTTGAGAAATACATGGATTTGAATCTTAATAAGAATTATAATTTATATTATAACCTTATTAGATGTTAATATAAATAAAGTATAAAAACATGATTTATATCTACATAAATATACTAATATGAATGTGAATTACATTAATTTATATAATTATTATGAGCTATAAATTTTAAATTAATCAAATATATAAAAACTATCTTGGATTTGATTAGATTTCAACTATGTGTTGGTTCCTAGTTGTATACCTTTTTCACTTGACCTTGCACACTTGAAGAAAATGGAAAATAAGGATGAAAACCCATTGATATGTCATTGTAGTCGAGGAAGGGTTTGGTATCAAGACTAGATCGAATGGGGAAAATGACTAAGATGAACTGATAAAGGGTATGGTCAACTCCTTTCTACTTATGGATTTGCCTAAATCAAGGTGAGAGGACCTATGGGGTAGATTCCTCACATGGAGAGATTCTATAATTCAACCTCCATGGGAATTATTGACGCAAGGAAACACAAATATGACTAGGGCACACCCAAACTTATTCACTCTACGCAAGAAGGGTTGTCACATGGAATGAACAAATACTCTAGATCACACACAAGGTACTGAAGATAGATGGGAAGGTGAATACAATATTCATTCTAAATAATCTTCAATAACATGAGCTGAATGAAAAAATGTAGTGTTGGGACTTTAAAGCACAAAATGTAGACACAGGTTAAGTATGCAGGATGTTATGCATCTGCAAGTAAATAACACTTATAGTATCAAAAGGCTTTATTATTCGTAGGGTAACACAGGGTAGGACAATTTGATTATTTGTAACAAAAAGGGTGTGGTGTGTTGGTGGATTTAAAAAAAAAGGGTATCTTTTAGTATTCATGACATCATTCCTTAGCAAAATTATATGGAAAACTCAGATATAAGATAATGAGAAATACTAAATGACTCTTGAAAGACCATACACAAAAACTAAACTTTTAAATACTTTTCCTTGTCAAATATATAAACCTAGGCTTCCCTAACAATTTATTCAACAACAAATCCTAAAACAACACATAAATGGTTTATAATATAGATCTATGCTCAAAATGATAACCAATAGTGAACCCAAACCTAGATGTCTAATCAACATATCTTGAAAAACACATTGTTACACTTCATCAATAGGAAATTATAAATAACCATAAGTATTTTCCTTAGCTTTAAAAGAGATATTACATACATTAGTTTTTCAAAATGTTGCCATCAGGAAAAATATGGTGATATTTCTCCATGTTGGATAGGGGAGACAATAACATGATCTTATATATTTCTCATCATTTTACACTTGCAACCACCTTAGCAAGTGAAACGAGATCTATACATAGTAGTTGATCCCAATTTTTTTTGTATAACCTAGACTTGAAGAAAAATAAAGACCAACAACATTCTGAATAGAAGACAAACCTTTTATTTATACATTTCCCCCTTTCTTTTCAAATCTAGGAATGGGGGTTGTTGCATTTTGAAATTTTCAAAATTATAGTCAACACCCCAAAGTTCTTCCAAGATGTTCCTAGTAGGAAAAACCCTTTTCCATGCCTAGAATCTTCACCCATTTACAAGAAAAATGATTCTTCTAACTGCCTCTACAATAAATGATCAAGATTTATAGCACATCCTTTGATTTCTTGGCTGGAGATGCCTTTTACATGAGTTGGAAGGTTGAAATTTGTGGTGGAGGATAAACAAACTTTGTCCTCATGTGTAACTACTTGGAGATGCCCTTAACTACTTTCTTGCACAGCTAGAACCTCCTGAACATTTTCCCTTCCCTTTATGCATGCCATGGAATAACCTACTCTTATAATGATTTTTTGGGAATATTATTGATCCATGGCTATTTGGGTAATCTTCCTCCACTGGCCCACCTTGGCATTGCAAATCTTTAATTTTTATCACATGGAGGAGCTTGGACAAGCAAAACAATGATAAATGCAAAAGACTTAGGTCATTTTACCTTTCTTTCCTTTTGGCTCCAATTTGTTTTTTCCACTTTACATTTTCCACCTTTGAGTTTTGCACTTTTGCTTTTTACAAATTTGCTTTTTCAAATTTAAATTTTTTTTACAAATTTGATTTTTAAGGATTCTTCCATATTTTTTAATGCATTATTTTCACTTTTTGACTTTTTGGGGAAATCTAGGTCCCTTTTACTAATTTGCAATTTGCAAATTACATAGTTACAATTTTCATTTGTAATTCCCCTGGGAAGGTCCCTTTGAAAATTGCAAACTTGTAAATTTCAATATTACAATTCACACTTGTAGTTCCCTTTAGGGAATCCAGAACTCCAAATTCATTTTTTAATTTTCTAAAAGTACAAATTGCATTTGGGGTTCCCATTTCCCTCGAAAGATCCTTTTAGTGAATCTAGAACTCTGAATTCATTTTAACTTTTTCAAAAGTGCAAATTGCAGTTGGGATTCCCATTTCCTTGAAAAGTATCCTTTAGGGAAGTGGGAACTTCAATTGCAATTTGCAATTTTGTGAAATTGCAAAATTGTAAATGGCCTTGAAAGTTCCCATTTTCACTAGGACCCCATGTTGACCGATGTTGACTAACAAAAATGAGAGATCCAGGTATAATTTATAACTTACACAAATGCAAAACCATAAAATTGCATTTGTCCTCAATGTCTCACCAAAGATCCTTGACTTAAGTTTTCTCCTCATTGCTTTTACTAGTGGGATTGGGAGAGTTGACTATAATTTTCACGTTGCATTTTAAGACCTTGATTTTTGTAAGCTACCTTTTCCCACATAATTTTCCAAGGGATTTTGGTGGCCTCATCTGTAACTTTGTGAAACTTGAAAGTTTTTTTTTGGATTGTTTTTAATTTTACTCCATTTCTAGCCACCTGAGAAACACCCTATAGAAGATTTTTTCCAATAAGCCTAACCCTTCTTTGTATGGCCATTACTTGATTCAACACACCAACCCATATATACTTTGGCCACAATGAAATACCACATTCTCAAATAATCCTTTTTCCATTAAAACCAAGCTAAGCAAATGTTTCTCTTTTATTACTTTTCACGAAAGTTGAACTTGTCTTACAAGATATGCCCTTAGTGGTTCACAAAGATGAACACACTTGCTATATGGATTATAAGACATATCCATCACCTCTTGTTGCATTGTGACAAAATCTATAGCCTACTACATATCCTTCAACTCATTTATGATAATTAAAATATCTTTCCTCAAATTGGCCATTATCCCAAGAATAAAAACATACTCTTTTATAAGACTTTTCTAATATAAATCTCATAAGCCTTGTCAAGAGAGTAGTGTTGGTTATTTTGAAGGAAAGGTAGAAGAAATCTAGGCTCATATTACACATAAAGCAATATCGAGAGGCCATAAAATTCATACCCAATATTAAGATCTACCTAAAATAGTGCATGCAAATATATGTGTGTTTCATCATTCCCAAAATTCAACAATTGTGAAACTACATCAGATGGCAAAACAATCTTTTATTGTTGGATAAGTAAGACTGCAACTCTTTTAAGAACTAAATCCATCAAGATTTCAATTCCTTTCCAACAATGAAAATATTTATTTTGAATAGATCATTTGGCATAAAAAATCCATTAGAGGATGCCCTATTTGAATCCTTTGGGAAATAAAGCATAATCACTTTCCTATCTTCTACAACATTATTCCTACCAAAATTTATCATAATAATCCATGTAATTTTTCCGACTAATAAAGTATCAAGTCTCAAAAAGGAAGCTAACATGATGAGTCATATTTAACTACTTGTATTTAACCCTTCATGGCAAGTATCAATATACTCAATGTATGTTGATTTGATGCCCCTCTATCCTCAATTATGCTTCCAATCACACATAACAGAACAATCTTTCCAAAAAATATTTGATTATTCATAAGCTCCATAATCTTGGGCAAAAGCCTATGTAATTGTGTAAGATAAGGATATACAACATTGTTAATAATATGAGGAAAGAAACATGCTAAGGAATCTCGTTGAAAGACTACCAGGATTAGAACTTAGGGAGAATCCTATTGTTTCCCAAGTCCACCATTCCCAAAAATATATCTTTTACACCATCTAATGTATAGGACTATCACTTGGCATGTGTTTAAAGTTTTAAAATATTTTTTTATTTACTTTTACATTCATGAGATCTGGAGGTGCTTGTGTAATTTTCACTTTGATAAACTTGTAAATTTTTTTGTTGCCTCCCTTTTTGGACATCTCATTTTCTTATCTCCTTCCCATGGGATCCAGAAGTGGAGTAACACTTTTCACTTGAATGATTGCACTTAGGTAAGTGATTTTACTCCATATTTCTCCCATGAACTTTATACATCCCATTTATAATTTCTTTCTTACCCTTATACCCATGGAAGAACTCTTGTACCCTTTTGAAATTTGTTAAAATTGCTTCTGACTAGTTGAATCCCCAATGAAACTCCATGGTATTATTGGTAATTTCTCTTAGTAAAATTATATTCAATCTATGAGACCTATACCAATATTTCCATTGGGACCCACATGGCTTACAATAATATAGTTTTGAATGTAATTACTTCTTTATATATCCACATGGATTGTGCTTAGTTGTTATGTTGGATCTCTTTTGGGGCCACATTATCATCTCCACATTAACCCCCTTTTGTTGGCATGTATATTTGATTTTGGGAACCAACATTGGCTCTTGATCAAAGATGTACACCTCATATGGGTATGTAAATAACCATATAAAATAAGACCCGATGCCAATCCATTGTGCTACAGAGTTAACACTTGAGTAACTTCAGTAAACACCCATGAAGGCTCAACAAAACATGGTAGTCTAACATAAATAGATTAGGAGGATCGAAAAATGAACACACAATAAAAACATAAAAGTAACTATACAAAAAAGGTCTAAAATATAGGGTAAACAAAGTAACACTGAGATAAGACTATACATTATACAATTATGTACATTGTCATGGGCTCAGTCTAGGAAATGTTTCAAATCCCTGTTATCAATTGGTGGCTCCATAATTCTTGCATCCCTTAATATCTATAATTTTTCTATTAGCTTGGTGTCCAACATGATGTAAACCAATATCTTTACTTTCCTGAAAGGTCTACTTCTAGGTTACAATATGATAACAAGTTGAAACAAATCCTCTTTACATGATCTTAAATATGGATAAGACTAGGCCAAAATATCTTGGTACCTTTTCAACAGCTATAAGTAAATTTGTTTCTCATAAAAAATTAGGTGAGTACCAAGATGGAATGCTTCAATTTTATTAATTCCATTCATAAAATCAAAGGGAATCTTGAAGGAAAACTGAAAATATTCATCCTTTGGGGCATAAAAGATATCCCTAGTTCCACTTCTAGGATTCGATAAAGTCCCATCAAATTCCAATTTCCAAACTACACATTCACTGTCATGTTCAATATCAAGAACTATAGGCTATTCATCAACATCAATTTTCCCATTGAAGTTACCTAATTCCACATCCATGTCCATCACTTCATTTAGGGCATGCTTTGAATCTTCAATTATATGCATCATCTTCACCTCCCTATATATTTTGAACATCTTACCTCTAACAAAATTGTGACATAAGATAAATCCATTTGTATACTTCCACCCATACTATTAGCCAAGTTATTTGATAGCAACATCCCCCATTTAGGTTATAAATCTACAACTACCACATCCATATTCAAATACTTACCTAGATGCACTACCAACTGCACTGCCAACCCCTCAACTTGTCCAAAAACTAGAACCTCTCATGAATCCATGGCATAACAAATGCTAAAGGTTATTGTTATCTTTATTCCAATCTCATTTATAACACCAAGGGACATCCCATTGTAATAGTCTCAAGAATAAAACATGCAGTTATGGACAATCAAACCATTGATCAAGAGTGTTTTATAAAATGGATCCACTTTCAATTGATGGTCTATCAATATAGTCCCCAAATAGACTTCTGGAGTGGGCTCAACAACCTCTTACGATTCTTTATCTTATTTTGGGAGTGTTTATGTTAAATAAATTTCATTTGTAGCTAACATCTCACCAAAATCAAGTACTCAAATGCCCTCTTCCTATGTTTAGGTATTTGTAGTAATTCAACAAGTGGCACGATGATTTTAGTTGGCTCAACACTTGGGCCATATCACATATGCTATACTAAGGAAGAAAAGTATTTGGTGAAAGGGTAACAGAACTTTAAGCTAGGATACAATCACTTAATGTCTAAATTAGAGTAATTTGGGATTGATTTACATGTTTAACAATAGTTTTTAAGGGTGGGTTTGTTTTACCATCATTTCTACCCTTAGGAATGATAAATAGAAAAGGTACATTATTTTTAGTAGGAGCACCTCTAGGCTTAGAAACTTGAGACATGGGTACTATTTTAGAAGCATTAAGGACTATTTTAGTTTTTTTTCATTACTTATTAAGATCCCCTGTCTTTGGATTCATAGGGGTAGTGTCTTCAAGAGCAGTATCTTGATATTTTATTCTCAACTAATATTCTTTATCTTGGGAACTTATTTCATTAATTACAACTATTTCCCCTCAACTAAAAAAATTCCCCCATCATATTTTTTAATCATAAATGATCTTAAACAATTTAAATCATGATTAGGTAATTAATATGATTATACCATATTAACATCATAATAAAATTTCTAATTTGTGACACTTACCCTTTCGACCACATTCTAAAAATGATCAACTATAGTAGCACTCAACAATTTCATGGAGGTATTAATATTGATTCGAGGACTTTGACAATTAAACATCAAACTATCATCTTCAAATGATGCATACTTAGGCTCATTTTCATCTTCATCAATTAGTTTATCTATATCACATGGAGGATGTCGAAGAAAACACTTGTCACACTAATCAATTTCAAAATCAAAATTCATAACATTTACCTTGGTATTTAATGAATTATAAACTTCTTTCCCAACCCTTCTATTCTAATTTTGATATTTTATTTCTTCATGTGCAAGCCTCTTCCCTCTAACATTGTCTCGATTATGGAAAGTAGACCCGCTTTATGCTTAATTCATATTTGCATCCCTCTCTTGGCTGGTAGACACACGAGGGATCCCATTCTCAACCTTGGCTAACTTTTAGGTCATCTCTTTGACAATGAAGGCCAAAGTCTTAATAGTTTCCTTAAGATTAGTGGTCTTTGTGGACTCTGATTTTTATAGATTGACTAATTTTACATCATCCCTCTTAATCATGGGATTTACCATAACCTTTATATTATTCTCAATTTTGATAGACATATGGAATATAAATTGTAGGTTTTTTGGAGCCTTGTCCCACAAATAGTATGCAACCTTCTTGTCAAAGGAATCATAGTATTTTATCAAGCAAATTATATCACTGGGCCTTGTGTTCTTAGGAAACTACATCATATAATTGTTTAACCATATATTGAAGTCCTACATGGACTCATTAGGATTTTTCTTGATGTTTTCAAATTAAGACAAAAGGAACCTTATATCAACTCTATCACCAAATTGAATTCTAAAAACTTTATTCATTTATTACCATGAATCAATACATCCACGAGGAAGGGAATTGAACCATTCACATTTAACTTCTTCTAGTGTGTGCATAAACAACTTAATGCACACATCCCCATGCTCAACCTTATAGTATTTAATTATATTGTGAAAAGCCCTTAGGTGTGGATCACCACTTACTACATAGTTCCTTTGAAAATTTGGAAGACATTTCCTTACTCCATTTGGGACTTCATTAGGATAGCCTTCCACATCATTAAAATTGATAGGCCTGAATCTAGGAATGCAGAATGCAAGATGTTCATTCTCATCTAGGTCCCTATGCCACATGCTTGATTTCATTTGATATTTAATAACAATTGGTAAAGGGATGAGGGGGTGAATGAGGGGGACTTTATGGATCAAGCTTAGGAGGGGGGTTCAACTATTTGAGAGGGAGCTAGGGAATAAATGGGATTGTATGTTTCAAAATGACTAAGATATATATGAAATTCATCAAGAATAGGGAGTTCAACAAAAATCTCAAGATTATTAAAATTTTGGCTATCAACACACTCTTTAGCAGTTGCAATTTACCATTCAATAGGCCTCCAAATTTGTCTACCTCATCTTTGATGAATACTTAAGGGAAAAACAAGTTTCTTAGATGAGTCAAATTTTAAGGATGATCTCAATCTTTCCAAATTTTCAAGCAAGAAAATACTCAAATATAAAATGAATATATTCAAAATAGGCACTGCTCTTCCTTGAAACAAGGTAAAATATTGGAGCCACCACTAGAATCAAAATTTTAGAATAGAACATTCAACAAACTATTATCATACATGTTGAAAATATATTTTATTGTGTTTATTTATGAGATAGAACACAAAGAAACTAAAATTTCTAGAATTATCTTCAAAAGGGGAAAAAACCTTCCAACATGTAATTTTGATAGCTCTTTACAATAAACTCAGCAAATGTCAATTATTAAATATCTCAATTCTTGGCATGTCGCCAATGGATTATTGTGGTGTTGATGGGTAAGATAGTTATAATATAGAAAATAAAAATAGATAACTTCACAACATGGAATACTTACAAATATAGCTCTCTACAAGAGTCCCTAACAACACAAGTGATAAGGACCTTAATTTAATCCCTGATAATGACACCAAATAAAGTGTTGGTTCTCATTTGTACAACTCTTTCACTCAACCTTATACACTTGAAGAAAATAGCAAAAAAAGATAAAAAAACCCACATATATGTCATTATATTTGGGGAAGGGTTGTACATTAAGACTAGACTAGGGTTTTTTTTAGCGGTGAATATTTATTGATTCATGAATATTCCATTTTTATGATTTTGGTTTTGGTGATTTTTTAGGATTCGTAGATGAGCCCAAATCACCAAAATTTTAGGGATATTTTTTTTGGGGTTATCTCACCAACCCTTTATAATGATATATAAGATTACACCTATATCTTCTAGATATATATAGTATATCCCCTAAGGGCCTAACCTATACTAACCAAGGGAACAAGAAAGACCAAAATTAGAGGAGCACAAAACCAAACAATAATGAATGAAGAAAATGAATGACAATATTGAACAACAAGCCAAAACGCATCATCGAATGACTGAGATGAATGCCTGAGATGAACCAAAAAACCTAATGACATAACTAAGTGACATAATTGAATGACATAGTTAAATGACCTAGCTGAATGACATGGATAAATGACCTAGCTGAATGACCCAAATAAATAGTATAGCCAAATAATAGAGCTAAATGATAGTATTGAATGGTAGAGCTGAATGATAGATTTAGAAGTCAGTAATGAGTGGCAAGTCAGGTGACATAGTCAAATGTTAAAATCAAATGGTATTTCTAGGTGGGGAAATTGGTGAACTAAAGGTGAACCCCTTCTATCAAATGATAGTATTGAATAAGATTATCAAATGATAGAGCTGAAAAATATAGGCCATCATGACATCTGGTGGGAATGGTAAAAGGGTAGGCCAATCATCAGGGAAATCATCCATATTATCTTATTTTAAAGACCCAACCAAAAAGTGCACATAGTCACTATTGAGAAATATTGTGGAGAAGTATATGATATAATGAAGCACCCAGATGGAGTGATAATAGGGACACACAGGTGGAAAACTATAAAACAATGCATACATCTAAGATATGCATGAGATCATGACAATGATAAGAAACATTGAAAACATCTTGTGGAAAAAGGGGGAACAATTGAAGCAAATTTTGGAAAAGTCAAGTAGTCCTATCTGAAGGAGAAATACATATAATTTTGTACTATATACCATATTCTAAAAAAAGGTAGACCTATTTCATATTTTTTAGATTATAATATTTTTTTAACATAGTAGATTTATGGATATTCCATAATCACATTGGTCGGATAGCTATGTTTGGGAAATGGCTAAATGTCTAGCAATGGTTGAGATTGAAGATTTGAAATAAAGTGTTTAGAAATCATTTTTTATCTCATTATCCATCAATGAGGTCAAAATAATTGATAACATAGCTTGGGTTTTCATTCATGTGTATACTTTTGAGATCTATTCAAGGCAACCTCATCTACTAACTGTTCATAAAATGGTAAAAAATTGTAATGCAAAAAATATTCACAAATTGGTTGTATCAAATTTGAAACATAAAGCTAGAATGGATGATTATGTAATAACTATGAAGCTAGTATGTGTTAGGGATTGTGGTGTATTAGTTTTGTAGGGGAATATAAATGGTTTGTGTGTTTGAATACAAATAATAGCTTCCCCATATATTACTTCAATTCATTGCATGGTTCATCGGATGAATTTTGCATACAAAATGGTTAGCAAATTTACTAATGTAGCAAAAATGGAGGAGCTCATTTATAACTTACATGCTTATATGTCAAGCACTCTAAAAATAATTTAAGTTTTAAAAATTTTAAATAGGAGTGATTGATGATAAGAAACCATTGAAATATGTTGATACAAGTGGATAAACCTGCTTGCCAAATTTTTAAATAATATCCATCATTAGTATGTTTCATGCATAAATATCATAGAGAAATTGATAAGGCAAAAGATTTCTTGTACTATTTAACAGATTTGGAAACACTACTGACTTTATGTGGAATTATTCCAATGCTAAAGGAAATGAATTAATTAATAAAACATGATCATGAGAGGTCCATTTATATTGTGGACTTCATATGACTGAGAAAATGAGTATGTCAATATCTAGAAATACTAAACACTTCAAATGAAATGTTTCAAGGCCTTGTTTTTAGTAGTTGGAAATGTTTGACCAATTTTTAGAACCCTAAAAATTATTTTAAGTTGAATATCAATGATCATGTTTGTGTCATTATTAATGGAAAGGAGATTCCAATGAACACTTTTTACAAAATCCATGATCTTGTGGGAACTAAATCCATAGAACTATCCATACCACATATTTTGTATGACACTGCTCTATCTGAAACCCAAATGAAACCAAGTAGAGTCCCAAAACATATCTATGGATATTAGAGATTTTTTTAAAAGGGATGATTTATTGGAGGTGATGGTAGATGTTAATCCTATTTTATGGAACAATAATAATAGTTAAAATATGGTTAGCAATTCATTTTAAAAATACATGCACTATCTTATAATGTATTTCTATATATCTTTAGAGGTGAATGGAGTAGGAATTATAGGTATTTTGGAAAAGGATTTACTAACATCCCAGTCAACCCATTTTGGCATTACAAGGTTTGAACAATATCATCTTCTATGTGAACTAATAGAGAATGGGGTAACTACAAGATTGTGGAATTTGTTTTTATCCTAGTAGTATACTAAAAAAATGTCTAAATGAATATTTTTGATCATATGAGCTATGTCAAAAAATGATTATGGGCTCAGTGGAAGATGAAATATTATTAAGTGCACTATTATTCATAAAGTTAAAACTTTGTAATAGAATAGAACAAAATTTAGAAACATGTTTGAGATTATATGTTTCACATTTTGTAGTTTATATATTTCTATATGAAAGAGATATGACAACATAGAGTTAAATTATTGAAAGAAGAGGCATCAGTGATACATCAAAAAATAAAGAGGATGTAAATAATGACATTGAATATGTCACTACTAATGATTAGGTTTGTGTATAATACTTTCAACTACCATAATTTTAGAAATAGAGTTTCTCAATTTCAATTTCACATGTTTACCAAACTATGCAATAATTATTATACATTTTCTGAAATTCATTTCCTTATTTTTTACTAAGTAATAAATGTAAAAGATTAATATATTTTGATTGTGTTAGGGGGAACATTGTAGGTTAATATGGTTCTTTTTGTATTTTATACATATTTTTAATAGATATATTTTTTCTTGCATCAGAACAAGTTCTATGATAGGGGTAAATGAGCCCATATTTTTACATTTAGTGTATAGTGTGCTTATACAAAGCTATAGTGTTAGAGAATGATGCACTAAGATCTTGTCTATCTTCTTTGACATTGTCACAATATATTGTGGATCTTTACTTACTCAATCATTTATGTCTTCATGTTCTTACACTTGAATAAAATATAACATAGACTAAAATAAATCAATTTACAAGTATAAGTTTATAACCCTAGCCGTAACTTATATTTTTATCAATTTATGACTTCTATAAAGTATGTATATTTTTCATACTTATTTTATGATATATTATTTAACTTCCTATATAATTTCAATACCTTATATTTCACATTAGAGTTAATAAACATTTTGGTGAACCTACATTTTAATTTGAACACCACTTGTTCCTTTTTCATTTTTGGCTTAGGGTTTCAATTTGACTCTATAAATTCTTTAAATTGAATGAACATAGTCCGAAACCTTGGATATTTTATGTAATAATGAAATCACTTTCATGATATATATATATATATATATATATATATATATATATATATATATATATATATATATATATATATATATATATATATATATATATATATATATATATATATATATATATATATATAGACACATAGACACACATGTATGTGTGTGTGTGTGTGTATACTATAAACTATATATTACTATATATAAGAGTATATACTTCATATATGCTCCTATATACTCTATATACTCTATATATACTACTATATTTGTTTTACATAGGTACTATACATGGCATATATTGTACCTCTCTATAGGGTAGTGTAGGCTATTTACTCCTATGAAGTAGATACCCTATATTTAAAAATTTGTCCAAATGTTTAGAGCCCTTAAAATTATTTTTTTCAAAATAAAGTGATCAAATAAAATTTAACCTTTTCACAGATTTTTAAAGACCTTACCTCTTATTTATATCAATTTTCATATGAATTAAACTAATTTCATGAGTCCTTATCTATCTACACATCCTCATAACATTAAACAATCCATTAACCTATTCTATAATTCATGATCACAATCAATCATGCATATTTTCAACTTTGATGAATCCTCATTACTACTAACTATCACAATACTATCATCAACATAGACCTATGCAAAACTTGAATTTGATTTTTGAATGGCCTAAAATGCATCTCAAATCATGATTTACTCAATAATTAATTTAAATATGAAAAATAATATATATTCTATAAAAAACAACTCATTTTTTTATCATAACATGCAATAACTATTATACATTTTTTGAAATGTATTTATGTGTTTCTTGCAAAGTGATGACTGTACAAGATTAATATATTATGATTATGTTAGGTGGAACACTGTGTAAGGGAATATGTTGACATTAATCCATTTATATTGATATCAAAAGGGAGCCTAACACTATTCATGTTTACATCATAAAATTACAATTGAAATTACAATCTACATGGCTCATCTAATAATTAAAACTCAATAAATTGATCACCACATCTACAAACTTGAAATTATCATTCATAATTTATATTTTAAAAGAAAACATTTTTTTCAAATATATAAAATTTTAAAATAGATTATCAATTTTTCAGCTAGTTTCTCAACCACTTTTTTAGCTTCTTTCTAAACCACTTTCTCAATCACAACATCCTCTGTGCCACTACTATCCCTCAATATCCATAGTGATAGTGTTAAGATGTTTAATATTTTTCCTATCCTCTTTTCCATCATCTCATGTAGAACGTAGACTTGGATCAACAATTATCTTCTACTTAAATAAGGCATCAGGATCTCTTCCTCACTTAATGATTTTTCATAGTGCATTATTATGTTTATTCAACATAACAATATTCTCCTTAAATTGAATGGTAGATTGTAAAAAATTTTGTGCATTTTTCATATGCACATTGAGGACTTTGACTTATGTTTTCAAGTTCTCATATTTTTCTTGCATTTTAAAATGTAATGTAATTAGATGTGAACAAAATTAAGAATGACATGAAATTTGATTAAAATAAATATAGATTACCAAAGCTTTTTCATTCTTTGAATTTGTAATCACAACGAGGTTGATGTCTTTCACCCATTTATTTAAATACTCCTAGGATTCTTAATTCAAATTCTCCAACTTGTTAAGCATGATAGTCAACACATTATCATTGTAATTATTAGCAATAGTAATTGACTCAGATTTGGCTTTGGCAAACAAAGCATCAATCTTTATGGGCAATAAATTTCCTCACTCGTAGTGGTTGTGATAATGGTCATTTATTTCTTTTATTAGGGCCTTCACTTTAATCTTTGACATATGCAAATTTTTTAGTTCATCAATTAATCCCTCCTAAAGACTAGCAATAATACTATCTTCTACCAAATTGTTCAATGGAAAATATTTAATGCTATCATCAGACGTTACAATATTCTTTATTGGGGTGGGACTATCTAGTGAAGTGTTTGAAAGTTCCTGCTAAGCAGTCGCATGAACATGTGTTAATTCTCCTTGGATAAAATCATGTGGATTGAAAGTAGTTCCAACATCAGCATCACTTTTGAACCCTATAATTCCTCATCAAGTTAAATTTTTGGCAAAGAATTTAATCCCTATATATGTTAATGAAAGAGGGGAATTGGGAACCTGCTATTTTAGTATTGTTATTTATTATAGTGTTGTTAATGAAAGAGCCTTCCCATTTCACAAAATGCATTCAGGGGTGGAGGTGGTGGCATTATCTTCCTCACAAATAGAGGATAGCCTATAAAATGTAAGTTATTTTAGGAAATAAATAAATTGAGAAAACAAAGTTATATGCAAAATTGAAATTAAAAGTTTAGTACTTGTATTTAGAGATATTATATTATACAATATATATGGTGTATTATGAGTGATATCCATAAGGGTGTTTTGAGCTAGTACATTACGCAAACTTTTACTCTAAAAAATAATAATCAAAATCCAAATATATATGTGCACGCACGCGCGCGCGCGCACGTGTGTGTGTGTGTGTGTGTGTGTGTGTGTGTGTGTGTGTGTGTGTGTGTGTGTGTGTGTGTGTGTGTGTGTGTGTGTGTGTGTGTGTGTGTGTGTGTGTGTGTGTGTGTGCGCGCACGCGCATGCGTGCAATGTAAAATACCTTCTACAAAGGGTCTATAAGGCATAGTAGATGTTACTTTTTGTTGCAATGGTGGTTATTCCACCATTTGAATTACTATCAAGTCAACTTCAAGAATAAAATAAATAACTAAAACAATGCATTTGAGTCTTGAAAATTAAATTCTCATTTGAAATGTTTAATTATCAAACCTTAACATGGAGAAGAAATCAAATAAAGTCATGGATGCTTTACAAGTCGATAAGATTGCATGGATGATTCTATATACTCTAAATCTGTAGATTCTTCAACTACAATTTCACACTACCTTTTTAGGTATATTGTTTTCATGAGGTACACATTTTTACCTATCAATTGTAATAAAAAAATATTAAATAGTTATTAATAGTTACCTTGGTAACCATTTAACAAAGAAACAAATTTTAAACCTTAGAATCTAGATCAACAAATGAACAAATAAACTAACCTTTTTCTCATCCACAAGCAAAGAGTTTGTCATCATTTTTGGATCCAAGATAGTTGGACCTTGTGTTTTTAGAGGTCAAAGAAGGCCTTGTATTACAATGCTAGAATAATATTGGGAAAAGAAATAGTGGGACTGGGAATGGTAGCAACATAATTTAATTCAAGTCTTATTCTAGAGGAAATAAAAGATCACCAGTCAAATTTATATTTGAAAATAGTCTAGACAATGCAAGTTAATGCCCAATAGGGATTATCTATATCTCTTTCCTACAATACTATTCCATATTGTAAAAATTGACCCATTGATTTTTAAAAAGGGTGACTAATGTCTTCAACATAGAATCCCATATTTGGAATATCTAAAATGAAAGACAAAAAGAGGATTTTAGATATAAAAAGTTAAAACTCATATTTTGAATATACAAACAAATTAGAAGTACATACTGATTCAACCTAACCAATAAATTTCTATCTTCATCTGTTATAATTGATTTAGAACTCAAAAGGGTTACATTGTGAAATGGAAGACTTGTGAGATTGTGAATATCTTGTGGTGAAGTACCAAATGAAATCATTCTACAATCCACTTACAAGGGGAATATCTTCTCATTTGGGTCATATGAATACATGAGCATTTTTAAAAGCCCAATCTCTAGGTCGGATTAGGGCATGTAGAGTAGGCCACTAAAGATGTATTCCTTAACCCAATTGATGTATGCATCTAGTTTTTATATGAGCCTCAATATGTATATGCATAGAAGGTTTTTGAAAATAATTTTTTTTCATAGCTGAAAAATGCAAAATGTTATAAATGAGGGCTGAGGTGAGTATTTATAGAGAAGGGGTGAAAAACAAGAAACTAGATAGCAGACCAGATGCATAGGGAACCTGTTAGAGCATCATTTGACCCATGAACTCACCTTAGCTATTTGGCTCAACTGATTGACTCAACCATTCATCCCTATTATTTGGCATAGGCATTCAAAATAGTTTCTTAGCACAACCATTTAACACAATCATTTGGTTGAAATGTTTAGCTGAACCATTTGGTCGAACCATTTAGCTCAACCATTTAGCTTAAACATTCAACCTAATCATTTAGTTCAACCATTCATTTTAACTATTTGTTTCTGTACATTTAGCCCTAAAATTCATCTCATCCTTTTGATTCTTTCTTTCAGTTTAGATGTTTGGTTTAACCATTTGGTTTACCTTTTTACCATTTTTATTAGAAGATTGACCATGCCCACAAATCAAATTTTGTTAGATTTTCTAGATATTTCCAATAGGTTTTCCATGGCCTCTTAAAATGAACCCTAGACTAGGCCAAATAGAGAAAATGACTAAGAGGAATTTTACAAAGGGTATGGTCAGCTCCTTGTTACTTTTGGCTCTACCTAAATTAAGGTGAGAGGACCTATATGGTATCTTGCTCACATGGAGAGATTCTACAATTCAACCTCCATAGTGATTATTAGCACACTAAAACACAAATATGACCATGGAAAAATCAAACCTTTTCACTCCATTTGGAAGGGTTATCACATAGAATGAACAAATTCTCTAGATCACATACAAGCTACTAAAGACATATTAGAAAGTGATTGGAATCTTCATTATAAAAAATCTTCAGCAATATGGGTTTAATGGAAAACTATAGTGTTGGGTCTTTAAATAATATAATGTAGACACATATTAAGTATGTAATATTTAATACATTTGTAGGAAATGAACACTTATGGTATGCAAAGGATGTATTATTTATAGGGTAGGATAGGGTAGGACAGTTTGATAGTTCGTAACAAAAAGGGTGTGATGTCATGGTGGATTTCAAATAATAGGGTATCTTGAAGTATTAATGACATCATTCCTTAGAAAAAATGTGGTAAAAACTCAAATTCAAGATAATGGGAAATACCAAATGATCCCTAAAAGACTAGAACATACACTAAAACTAAAATTTCAAACACTTTTCCCTATCAAATCCATAAACGTAGGGTGACCTAACAAGTTATACAACTACATATCCTGAAATAATGTAGAAAAGGGTTTATAATCTTGATTTATACTCAAAATTATAACTAATAATCAACACAAACCCAAGTGTCCAATTGGTATATCTTGCTAAACACATTGTTTCTCTTCATCAATAGGAAGTAGCAAAGAAACACAAGTATTTTCATTATCTTGAAAAGATATATTACATACATTAGTTTTTAAAAATCCTTCCATGGGGATAAGCATGGTTGAGATTTATCCATGTTGGATGAGGGAGACATAAACATGCTCTCAAAGCTTGCTAATGGTTGCACACTTGATACCACCTTAGCAAGGGAGACAAGATCTACATAGAGTAGTTGATCCCAAAAATTCTTATAGAATCTCGACTTGGAAAAAAACAAAGAACAATAATAACCTAAATAGAAGACAAGCCTTGTATTTATACATTTTCACCCTTTCTTTCCAAATCTGGGAATGGGGGTTGCATTTTGCAATTTTAAAAATTGCAATCAACACCCAAAAGTTTTATGAAGATCCTCCCAGTTGGAAAAAACCTTTGCCACTCTTGGAATATTTACCCATTTATAATAAAAATGATTCCTCTAAATACATCTACAAGAAATGATGAACATCTAGAGCACATCCTTTGATTTCTTGGTTGGATATGCCTTCTACATGAGCTACAAGGTGAAAATTCATGGTGGAGGCTAAATAAACTTTGTCCTCATGTGTAATTTCTCATATATACCCTTGACCACTTGCTTGCATAGCTAGAACCTCCTATACAACTGCCCTTCCCTTTATGCACACCATGGAACAACCTCCTCTTGCAATGATTTCTTGGTAATATTCTAGATCCATGGATATTTGGGTGATCTTATTTGGATTTCCCACCTTGGCCTTACAAACCCATAATTACTCTCCTATGGAGGAGCTTGGACAAGCACAATAATGAATAATGTAAAAGACTTAGTTAATTTTACCTTTTTGCTTTTTGGCTCTAAATTGTTTTCTCCACTTTGCATTTTCCACCTTTGTTTTTTTCACTTTTTCCTTTTACAAATTTGCTTTTTCACATTTGATTTTTTTTTCAAATTTGGTTTTTAGGGATTTCTTCATATTTTTTTAATGTATAAATGCATTATTTTCAATTTTTGATATTTTGGGGTAATCTGGGTCCCTTTTCCAAATTTGCAATTTACATTTTTCATAGTTACAATTTACACTTTCAATTCCCTTGAGAAGGTCTCTTTGCAAGTTTTAGACTCAAAAATTGCAACATTGCAATTTACACATGCAGTTCCCCTTAGGCAGTCCAGAACACCAAAGGCATTTTACACTTTTGCAAAAGTGAAAATTGCATTTGGGGTTCCCATATCCCTCAAAATCTCCTTTTAGGTAATCTAGAACTCCAAATTCATTTTACACTTCTGCAAAAGTGCAAATTACACTTAGGGTTCCTATTTATATGAAAATCATCCTTTAATGAAATGGGAACTCTAATTATAATTTGTAATTTTACAAATTTTCAAAATTGTAAATGGCCTCAAAAGTTATCATTTACACTAGGATCCCATGTTGACCAGCATTGATTGGTAGAAATGGGCGATCCAAGTGCACTTTGCAATTTGTAAAAATACAAAATTGTAAAATTACATTTCTCTTCAGCATCTCCCTAAATCTCCTTGAGTTGATATTTCTCCTCCTTGCTTTGACTGGTAGGATTGGGAGAGTTGATCATAGTTTTCATGTTACATTTTGAGACCTTGATTTTTATAAGTTACTTTTTCCCACATAGTTTTCCCAAGGATTTTGGGGGCCTCATCTGCAACTTTATGAAACTTGAAATTTTTTTATATATATTTTAATTTCAATCCATTTTTAGCTACCTAAGAAGCACCCTACAAAAGATTTTTTCCAAGAAGCACAACCCTTATTTGTATGGCCATTACTCACTTCAACACACCAATACAACTATACTTTGGTCACAATGAGATACCACATTATTAAATAATCCTTCTGGTATTAAAACTAGGCTAAGAAAATATTTCTCTTTTATTTCTTTTTGAGAGAGTTGAACTTGTATTACAAGATCTACCCTTAACAATTCACAGATATGAAAAACTTTGCTATACAACCTATCAAACATAGCCATCATCTCTTTTTGTATAATGGAAAACTATATAGCCTACTCTATATCCTTAAACACATTTATGATAAGTGCCAGATCTTTCCTTTAATTGGTGATGCTTCTAAGAAAAAAAGCTTACTCTTTTATAAGGCCTCTTTTGATACAAAGATCGTAAGCCTTATCAAGAGAGTAATGTTGATTTTTGTGAAGGAAAGGGAGAAGCAATCTAGGCTCATATTTTTCATAAAGCTATACTCAGAGGCCATGAAATTCATCCCTAGCATTAAGATCTATCTAAAATAGTGCATGAAAATATATGTGTGTCTCATCATTCCCAAACTTCAATAACTATGAGACTACACATGATGGTAGAACAAGCTTTCATTGTTGGATAAGTAAGATTATAACTCTTTTTAGATCTAAATTCATCGGGATTGTAATTATTTTCTAATATCTACCATAGTTATTTTCAATATATCATTTGATATCAAAAATCCATTGGAAAATGCCCCATCTCATTTTCCTATCTTCTACAACATTTTTTTCTTACCAAAAGATAACATAAGAATCCATGCATTTTCTTCCCCTGATAAAGCATCGAGTCTCTTCGAGGATGTTGACATGATGAGGTAACTTTAGTTTATTACATTGAAACATTCATGGTAAGCATCAATATACTCAATGTATGTTGATTTGATTCCCCTCTAGACTCAACTATGCTCCCAATCATAGACAACAAGATAGTCTTTCCTAAAAATATTTGATTTTTTAGAAGCTCCATAATCCTGGGCAAAATTCTATGTTACCCCACATGTTGAGGATTTGAAGCATTGTTAATAATACAAGCAAATCAACACACTCAATACCATTGAAAGAGTATGAGGAAGACAACTTAGGGAGAATCCCATTATTGCCCAAGTTCACCATTCCCAAAACTATGTCCTTTATGCCATCTAGCTTGTAAGACTATCAATTGGCACATATTTCAAGTTTTAAACAATCTTTTTAATTTAATTTTACATATATAGGATCCAAAGGTACTTATGAAATTATAAATTTGATAAACTTGCAAATTACTTTATTGCCTCCCTTTTCTGCCATCTCATTTTCTTGTCTTCTTCTACCTATGGGATCTGGAAGTGGAGTAACACTTTGTACTTCAAAATTTTCACTTCCATAAGTTCTTTTCTACCATATTTATCTGATGGACATTATATTTACCATTTACAATTTCTTTATTATTCTTATACCCTCGGTGGAACTCTTATTCCATTTTGTAATTTATCAAAATTAATTTTAACCAGATGGATACCTAATGGAACTCTATAGTACCATTGGAAATCTCTCTCAATCAACCTATAGTCAACCTATGATACCTCTACCAATATTTCCTTTGGGACCCAAATGCCTTCCAATGCTTTAGTTTTGAATGTAAGTACTTCCTTATGTCTCCACATAGATTATGCATAGTTTTTGTGTTGGATCTGTTTTGGGGACATGTGGGAATCTACACATTGACCCCCTTTCACTAGCCTACATATTCAATTTTGGGTACCAACACTGTGAAAGATAACTATTTATCCAAATGTCCTAGAAATATTTATGAACTATTTCATTACCAAAATAAATAATTTAATATGTGTTGGGACAAGGCTACATTATAAGGATAGGGATACATTTTTCCCTTGTGTAGTAATATAATTGACATTATAGTTAATTTTATAACTAGTTTTACTAGATATATACCTATGAATACCTTTAAGGGTTTACTATTTTAATGTGTGCACTGATTTAAAGCATGAAAGACCTGAAAATATAAAACCTATCTCCTTAAAAATAAACACAATTTAAATAAAATAAAAATTTGAGAATCAAAAAAGGGGAGTAACTAAGTTATCTTTATAAAACCTTATATAATCAATGTGAATCTTACATATCCCAAATAGACCTAATGCCAATGCATTTCTTCCATGTAGAGTGAGTGTGTGAATATTAACATTGTTATATTAATGAAAATAGTTATATTAGTTTAAATTTTTCATAATGAGTACCCTTGGCCTATAATAAAATAACTTTATACTTCTTCTATGATTGTTAAAATGCTTCAAATTTCAAATTTGATTAAGTACTCTTTTTTCTCAATTTACAGTAGAATTTCCAGGTGATGCTTTATGAGGCCTTAATGTGATTATATTAGATATTATTTTTATTTTATTTTTTAAATAACCTTACTAAAAGTGTGATAATAGTATAATAAAATGTCTCAAATTTAAAAATATATCTTTGGTGAATGGGGGACAAGACACCACTGCTGGATAAGGATGCAATGAAGATTTATTTGACCTACCATTGTCTTATACTTGAAAGATAAAGACTATTATAACTAGGTATAAAAGAGTCTGTAGTTGAATAGGGATGTCTTAATGCAAACTTTTCAATAATGCAAATAAAGGTAGTTCTTGTCCATATTAAAAAAATTTAAATTTGAAATTTTAAAGATATCAAGGAAAGTATACACGTAAAGAGAAATAGTGAGCATATATATAATTTATAGTGATAAATTCATAATTTAAAAACATTTAAAATACCATGAGTTATAAATATTATATGTTCCAACTCTCATTTGAATATCTAGAGTACTTTATAGAATAATTGAAGTGTGGAATCACCAAATGTGGGTCGTTACTATAGAAAAACTAAAACCATAGACATTGAGTGCCACTAGAGTTAAATATGGATCACTTTAAAAATTATATGAATCAAATTTTTTTATACATATCTACATTCTATTTGAAAATTTTCACCATTAAAAAAATTTGAACTTGAGAAATTTGTGAATTTCCATGTAGAAACATGAACATGAATGAATATCATGTTCCCTGTATATTTTATGCATTGATATCAAATGCCATTTGAACTTCTCATTATTTTTCACATTCTAATTCATACACATAAAATGTGTATGGATATGAATTATGGAAATAAGTGCACATGCATGTCACATGCCCATAAAATCTGATTTTTATAAATCATGTTACATTCTAAAAAATGTATAGTGCCACAAATCTGAAACTTGACTTGTCAAAATAATAAAATTATGATTCCCTAATTTTGAGATTAGATACATAGCATGAAATTCACTAATATCAATAGAGATATGTGAAATATCTAATAATATAATATCATATTAAAAAAAAATTAAACGGATTGCGTGATAATGTGAAATATATCATTGATTTGCATATGAAACATGTGTTGGGATGATATAACATTGAACCACATAAGTAAAATTTTCATGATATTTTTCATGGTAAAATACTAAAGTAGATAATATAATTGATGCATGATATGAATCATGGAAGCATAGTAACATGTAATAAACAAACATGTAGTGTCTTACAATGCCACATAATTTGTATATAATGTCACACATAAGGCCCATAGGTCACATATAAGGGACATGTAAATGTCTCATAAACATAGAAAGCTAAGTATCACACTCAAATGGCATGATGATTCTATACAAGTAATAACATTCTTATGTTGTACACACAAGGCTAAGGACCACACACAACAAAAAATAAAATCCTATCTTATCATGTAGTGAAGTAAAATTTTAAAGAGAATAATAGATAAAATGAGATTGGTTTACATCAATAATATGTATTAATATCATTTTTATAAATTAACATGTTCATATTATTCATAAAGTATATTTTCCTATAGATTTGGATAAGATTTTCCTATTCATCTTATTCATAAAGTATATTTTTCCTATATCATTTTTATAAATTAACATGTTCATATTACATAGTTTAAAGTGTGAGTGATTATAAAAACATTTATATTGTATGTAACTAAACATGGTAGATAGGCTATGGATAGATTAAACATGTTGAAATGTTCATGGAGAATGAAGAGATGCCCCCAACATAACAAGGTTAGGTAAAATGAAAATCTTGACATCATATAACCATTTAAGAGTATTTATTTTTATCACACACAATTACCTCATGAAAAACATTGTGTATTAAAACTCGAAATATGCTGTTTAATTACCTTGAAATAAATATCATATGTAAATAGAAAAAAACTATCAACATTTGAAAATGCTTGTCGGTCTTGATTTTCCTTTTTTTAAAAAATTTAATGTGTTTTATTTTATTTTTAACACACACACACAGACATGTGTGTGTGTGTGTGTGTGTGTGTGTGTGTGTGTGTGTGTGTGTGTGTGTGTGTGTAAATTATTTGAAAATATGATTTCTTAAAAACATTGCTATACTTCAATGTTTTGTAGTGTATTGAAATACTAAAATTAAATATATTTAAGCTTAGTAATAAGTGAGGCTACAAAATAAGATTAAATGGAACTAATTTGAATAATCCTTTTAAAGGTAATCATGCATAATATGGTAAGAAGTAGGGAAAACAATATTCACCCAATGTATATACAAAAATAATTATATCAATATATAAAAGGATTCTCATGACCCCAATGGTATATAATACATTTGTGCTCATGTATAATGTAGGAGTAGATAGATGTGATCATGTCAGTGTAGTAAACACCATAAATTGATAGGTATGCAATAGTAAGAAAGTGAAATGTCATAGATAATGTGATTTAAAATTATTTTAACATAAGTATTTTGGATTGTTTCAATCACTTTTAAAAATAAACAGTGAAAGTGCCTAAAATGAACATAAATCCAAGGGCAAGAAAATTGTTTGTATGGGGCATAGAATATGTACCAATAAAGTAAGAAAAAACTATATACAATGTAAAATGAAAGTAGATAAAAAATTATATTTTTGATGGCTATGTATGTATATCCCATGGTTTAATATAAAGGAATTACTTCATGTAATATAAGGTGCAAACTATAAATCTCTCTAAATATGAATCAGGATCATATGTTGTAATATTACCATCTCATATGCTAAGAACAAATATAAAATATAAAATACATTTATATCTAAATAAATATACATATATGAATTTGAATAATAGTAATTTATATAATTGAAATCATCCATAAATTTTAAATGGATAGAATATATTCCAAACCAAATTGGATATGATTTGTGTCCAACTATGTAGTTGACTATTAATCTAAATTGTATAAAAGTAATTTTAAACTCTATTATAATTAAATGAAGGAATTCAATATCTATTGGTACAAGGATTTACTAAAAGGATAAGGGTACATTTTGGCCTTGTATATTGATATCAATCACATTCTTTTTTATTGTGTGCCTAATTTTCCTATCTAGGTACCTATGACTTCTTGTGAGGGTTTACTCTTCGACTATGTTTGCTAATTTGATGCATGGAAGACCTAAAATATACAAACCCTAGATCCTTCATAATAAACACAATTGAAATCAAGTGTAAATTTATGAATGATAAAAAGGGAATAGCTGACCTATCCTAAGAAAACTACATGTTGTCTGAGTGATGCCTACATATCTCAAAGGGGCCTACGGCTAACACAGTTCTCCTACCTAAAGTGTGTATGTGATTCATGATTTTGATATATGAATTATAATAGATATAATACTTTGAATTATTGAAAATGACTAACCTCTTCCTAATATTAAATAAATTTATTCTTTGCCTATGATTATTAGAATGTGTTATAATTCAAATTTGAAGAAATAGTTATATTTTTTTCTTAATGTGTAATAGAATTACCAAGTGATTTATAGGTGATTATTTGAGATTACTTGATGAGTTTATATAGGATAATATTTTTAATATTTTATTTTAAAAACATTTATAATAGTAGGGGGATGGTTAAATTCAATATTTTCAATTTAAAATTTTTTCATTGGAGCATGGGCTATAAGGCTATACTAAGGGTCAAGGTCATAGTGTTGCCTTGTCCAACCTAGTCAGTTCTTGTCCCAAAATGACATAGAATATTGTAAATATGATGATAAGAGTTTAAAATTATACTAGGGATGATTTAATTGTGTTCTATGTAGTTCTAAGGCATTTTTAAAATAGTGACTACTTCTATATAAATTTTAAGTTAATGGAGTGGTGAATAGGCCAAGTAGGTTGATGAAGTAATGATTAAATGTTTTAAAGAACTTAATTATTAAATTTGACTATCTAAAATCACCCCCAATTTATTACATAAATGAAATGAAGTGAAATTAATTTAGTAAAATGGATGCAAAACTTATGTGTATATACATATTTTATCTTTTGATGCGAAGCTTGATCATGTAATATCCCTTTTTGTTAAAAGAAGAACAATTCCAATAAAAGTAGTTATTACTAGTTTTTTAAAACCAAAAAATTTAAGAATAAAATATGAAATTTGAAAAGAGATAAAGGAAAGTATGCACAAAAAATATTATGCAATTCAGTTACTTTGTAACCTAAAAATGGAAAAGTGGGTGTCGTCTTCTCAAGGCATTTGTAGAAATGTGAAATCTTACAAAAATGAAAGTGATTAATTCTCAATTTGAAAATATTTGAAATCGCTTGAGTTGGAAATATCTTATGCTCTAAATCTCATTTTAATATGTAGAGTATTTTGTAAAATAATTAAATGGGTGGAACCACAAAATGTGCCTTATGCAATTTAGTTACTTTGTAACCTAAAAACATAAAAGTGGGTGCCCTCTTGTCGAGGCATTTGTAGAAATGAGAAATCTAAAAAAAATGAAAGTGATCAATTATAAATTTGAAAAGATTTACAATTTCTTGAGTTGTAAATATCTTATGCTCTAAATATCATTTGAATATGTAGACTACTTTATAAAATAATTAAATGGGTGGAACCACAAAATGTGCCTCACTATAATATTAAAAGTGCAACCATAAACTTTGAGTGTCACTAGAATCAAACATGGCCCATTCGAAAAAATTATACCAACCACACCATATCAAATGAATATAAATTCTATTTGAAAATTTTTAGCATTGAAACTTTTGAACTTTATAAATTTGATAATTGCATGTAGAAACTCAAGTATGAATGAGTATCATTTGTCCTATATCTTTAATGTATTGATTTCCAATGACATTTAAACTTGTAACTATTTGTAAAATTTAAATTATAAGTGTTATTTTTTTCCACGTGACCATGAATATGCATGAAGTGTATGTGAATATGTACTATAGGAATTATTAAAAATGCATGTCATATGCCCGCATAATCTAAATTTTTTAATCATGTTATTGTTGACCAAATTTGACTTTTAGGTCAAATTAGGATCCTTATAGGTAAAAAATTGAGTTTTAAGTGTTTTATGGGGTTTAATATTTGGTCATAAGGTATATCATAGATCATTTAATATTATTCAATGTTATATTATCCTTGCTCATTAATTTTATTAGCCAATATATCCTTTTAAGTCATTTCAGGGGTCAAAATTGAGCATTTAATGAGTTGTACATATTTAATGGGAAGTGTGAAGGTTAAAAAAATTTATGTCACATCCCATATGTCCTTAGAGGTCTTAATAAACTGACATAACTTAAAAGTGGTAGGTTCTTCAGTAGAAAGGGCAATTATCTTGAGAAAGGAAGATATTTTTGCATTTGGACAGCTCATGGGGAAGTGTGCCACATGATAAAATATCACGTAACATCAATTAATATTCCTAATACTAATTTCAGTGATTTAGATGCTTTGGAAGTGTCAAAAAAGCTGAAAACTGTTCTATTCCATCTTTGCTTTCCTAGACGTACAGAAGTGACCTTCAGGGTTTTGTTCAGTAAGGAAAGTTGATGAGGTTTCAAGTAAAATTATTATATAAGGTTGTGTACACTAATATATATTAATTTCCATATAAATATTTTTTATAATGGTCGATTTTGCTTCATGAACCATCCTCATGAAGTTCACAGTACTTTTTTGCCTATTATTTCATGCACCTTATGGGTTTTCCTCTATTTTGGGCAAGTCTATATGAAAAAAATATTTATGTTGTTTATACATGATTTTTACCTCCTAATTAAATTATTATCATGATTATTTTCATGTTTAAAAGTGTCTATATGAGCCAAGTCCCTTAGGTTGCATTAGAAAGCACCATTCTGAGTTACAAGTAGATTCTCACTATACGAAAGATTTTCACACTCTGGTAGTGATTTTTGAATATGAATATGAGTTGGTTTAAATTTATAAAATATTATATTGGTGAAATTAACTTTTTAACCTCTTTTCTCAAAGCAATCTATATGGAATTGCAGCTATATGTAACTTGTTAGTTAGTATGCCATGAAAATGCTCATCTATAGGTATTTGGAAGGGGAATATCACATTGAACAAAGGTTTTTAAATATGGTTTAAAGTTATTTATGATGATAAATACATTTTTTTAATATTGGATAATATTTAAATTATTTTCATGAAGTCAAATAAAATACACACTGCCGATACATTATTTCCTATATATGGAATATGTACCTACAGGGGTATTAACAAAGATATATAATCATCTGTATGGATAACATGAGATTGGTTGAAAGAGTTTTTTATGATATATAATGTTATGTAGATAATTTAAATCCTAATTTATGTGTGAATTGGTAAATATAAATTGAAAACCATGCTCAAAGATCTAAATGACTATTTCAAGCCCATTTTCCCTAAAATGCCAAAATAGTGATCCTAGGGGTTTTCTTAATACCTTAGAACCATATATTTTTGTCTCAATATATAAAAAATACTTTGAAAAGTTTTTAGGTTAGATAATTGATGGATATTAGTTTTTGGAGACCCCAAATTTGCCTATAAAGACACTAAAAATAGTTAGTGTTATCTTTAGCTTTGAGTCAGGAGGAGCGTTCTCCATCCAAAAACTACATACTAGATCACACCCTCAAATTTTAATGTTTCCAATAGTTTACATTAATATTTTATAATCTAATGATAATCTAAGAGAGGCTCATCTATTATGTTATAGACTCCTAGGGTAACCTACAAGCTTGTCCTAGTTCCTAAAATGTCCACCTACAACAAGGAATCCGGATAGTGGTTTAAGAATGATATCCTTGTGATGTTTTAGTATAGTAAATATGGATACAAGAATGATAATATACCTTGTAACCTCAAAGGTTTCAATAAATTCCTTTATACATTATGACCAAATCCAAACTAAGGCTTACACACCTACAGGGGTCAACTAAGTAGGGTATGCAGATAATGAGTTAGTACTGATGTTTTGGTAGTGTTTTGGGGTATCCAAGGTGAGTGAGGGTATAACATATGTTTTTTTACCTTATTTTATTTCAAATAGAATCTTCAAAAAACATGAAAAAGGACTAATTTGAAACTATAGGTAGTGTTCTAAAGAGCAATACAACCAAACAAGGAAGGATTCATTTCATGAGCTTAGAGTTTAGGTAAGAGGTATAAAGAGAGCTTAAAAAATTAAAAAACCATTTAATAACATAAATTAGATACATTATTAACTCAATAAGTTTTTGAATGTCTAAAATAAGCCTATATAGACATCTTAGGGTCCTGTATCCACCTACAACCAACTATGTTTAACTGTGTTAACAGTGAACATTTTTTAATCCTAAAGTGATGATCGAGGATAATCAACATGAAAATGGGTCCAAAAAATGATAATTTACCATGTAAAAACTTATGAAAGGATTATTTAATGATCCTAATCTGATTTTAAGCTAAGAACACCTACAGGGGCTGGGTAGAAGACATTCAAATGGTACTCAGTCTATGTCAACTAAGGAGAGATGTAAACAATGAAAAGTTAGAGAGGGTAAAAATTAATTTCATGATTATAATTTGAATCTAAAATGACACCCTAATACTAATAAAATAATCAAAGCATAGATCTTGAACACAGATACTCAATTCATACCAAACATTATACACGGTGTTCTTTTGCACTAATATGTTTTGGAGTTTGAGAGATTTGGAAATGACATGAAAAAGGTCTGTTTTTTCGTGTGGGATGTCCTCAAAAATTGAGTAATTATATAAAATTTTCATTTTTATTTAGATAATAGGGGGAGTAACCCTATTTTGTCTCGAATAGGCGGTACTTCTCCTCATACATAAACTAGCAGGTTTGGAGAGAAAGTGTTGAAAAATGAGACCATGATTTATTTTGGACCATTAAATAAATTTTATCAATTTGGAACACACCTATGGAAAGAAGTTAAACATATTACATATGGGATAACTTCAATGGGATGATCTAGACCCTCAAAGTTACACTCAGACCTTTCAAATAACATTTAGGTCTAAGGCCAAATGAGGAGGTCTTTTCCACTTCTAGTCTTCAATATGACTTATATTATATTAAAAAATGTTTTTATGGCATTGTATGACGTGATTTAGCTATTAGTATGCAATTAAAACCATCAAAAGTCATTTTGATCTCTAAGGTGCAGTCAGGTTCGTTAGGCAAGGTTTAAGCTAGGCCAAATGGGAAACCTATGACACTTATAGCATAAGATATTATTCCTAACCTATTATAGAATTTTTTGGGGGTTAATAAATAGGTGATAATACTTGTGGAGGGAAAATATGTTGCAAATAACCCATTTTTTAGCTTAAAACTAACCTAGACATGCAAGAATTATGAAAACAAGCTCGAAGGCTAGTTTTGAACACTCACATATTTCATAATGCTCTATATGTGGGCCAAATATGTTTAAATGAGATATAATAGGTATTTAAAAATAACTTTGTGGCATTATATTGAAATTCTAATGTCAGGTTTTTATGAACAATGCTTAAGAGTGAAAAGAGGGCTAAAACCCTTGCAAACCCTCAGTTAGGACCCGATTGGAGAAATGAAGTTGGATATTAATTATAATGGAATAGTTTGATCATGAAATTTATTTTAACTTGAATATTAATCACTCATTCTCCCTCCCATACTTTCTATATATATGAACTTATACGAATAGGGTATAAAATAGGCTTTTCTTGATAGTTCTATGCATTATACAAGCTACAAGAGGAGTTTTAAGACAAAATAAAGTTTGGAGATAATATTATGAATTTAAATAAAACCTTTTGGAAATTTAATTCTAATAAAATACTCCAAATTTTCCAAAAAAATAGCTTTATCTCATCCAACTAAAACTAGCCTATTGGATAAGCTTGTGAGAAGGGTGGAGAACTTCAAGTGGGTTGATTTTAATGTGTGACTAATGATTATAAGGACATGGAGGGTATTAAAAATTTCAATAAATTTTTTTTCATGTATTTTTATGAGAAAATTAATCCAAATTTTAGGCCAAGTGTGCAAGGTACATGAATGAGGAGGTTTTTAGACTGCAAATGATGATAGCTCATTTTGGGAAGCTTCTAGATGACCATGCCTAAAACCAATGCATGGAGAGGAATGTATACTGACCTTAAAATTATTTAAAATCATCATAATTTTCCATAATTATTTTAGGTACATCCAAATAGGTCTAAATCATGAAGGAAATTTTCTAAACCAGGATGAGGAGTTTCATGCCACTTTTCATGAGTTTTATGACTTGGATGGACACTTGTATCTTATTAACTTGCATGGTTAGTACCAAATAATTATATCATGCACAAGTAAATAATTCTCTCAAATTTAAAAGTGTCCTTGTGACCTTTTTACTTCTCTCTTTTCCTCTCTTTTTCAAGTTCTATAAGAACTAGCCATTTTGGTCATCGTAACTTATGATCCACATGAGTATGGTGTAACCCTAATAATGTGTATACCATTTGATAGATAATATTACTTATTCATACCTATTAATTACTATTATTAGTTTATTCTACTTGAATATTATATCTTGCTTAGTTAAGACTATGGATTCCTTAGCATGTTATCTCATTCTTTCATCCTATTTGCAGTTGGAAGGCTTTTTCTTGCAGGGCATGTGAAGTGTTATAGGAAATATCAAGGATTAAGTGAGTTATTATATTCACTATTAACATTAATGTCCTCTTTTCTATTCCTCATATCCTTGCGCATTCATCTAAGACCTCATAATGTAAGACTAATGTGAGAAGATGTAGATTAGCGAAGCGTATGTTTAGTTTGTCCTTTGATTTTATGTGTAACATGCACCTAGTTGGAATTAATAATATTATTTGTTGTATCACTTCTCTTAGGATATTTATATTTAAAATTTATTCCTCCCTTTTTCATCCCCCAATTTTAGGTGTAGTCTCAATCCAAAGTGGTATATCAAGGGAGCTAGCCCTATCTAGAGATTCACCTCATTGTTAAGCCACCCAAAGGCCTAAAAGTGCTTACATTGTGCCACTTGGATGAGGAGAGCTTAGGAATCTCCTTAAATGGTATAAATACAAGTGACAACATTTTTTGGAATGCCTAATGGAACTCTTGGTCTAAGAGGTTGAAATATTTTTGGTGTTGTCTTTCAACAATCAGCCTTTAAAGGCATTTATCCAATCATCAATGGCAACTCAAAAGTTATATTATCTAGACAATCAACCTAAGTTATCCTTTGAAGATTTTTGGTAACATTTTTCCTTTGTTTTCTTGATTTTAATGAAATTCCATGGCTGACTTTGGTGTTGAGTTTTATTTTACACAAGTTGGTGAGACATTTCAAGCTTATTACATTCCCTATCAATAAGAACAAGTCCTTATTCAACCTTGTCATTATCCTTACCAGCCTCAATATGACCTTCGTCAGCTCCAATATGATCCTTGTGAGCCCATTACTGAAGTATATTTTTCCTATAATCAGCCGTCTCAATGTCTTACTTCTCCTGGTTAACCTACCCACTTTTAAAGTCAATCCACTTCCACCTTCAAACAAACACTTTTGGGATATGAGAGGTATATGTTAGATCTTGACACACAAATGGGATGTGGATAAGATTTTCCTTTTCATCTTATTAATAAAGTGAGAGATGCATTAGATTTAGTCAAAAGAGAGTGGGAACCTCTTGAGAGAGTCAATTGGCAAAGGCTCACAAGTGAGATGCTAGATATGAGTGGCCTAGTTTCATCCTTAGAGGATAGACTAAGAATTCATGAAAGGAAGCCTAAAAAACCTATAAGACTTCATTTCCAATTCCAAAAATTTCTATCAGTCTTATTTTACCCCTTTTTTATCAGTCCTATTTTACCCCTACTCATGATCCCAATCAAGCTTATCAAAGTCACCATTTCCCAATCAGTTGAAAAAGAAATTTGAAAGGAGAAACCTTATGTTTAAAGATAATATTTATAGAAATATTGAGTTGGATAATTTTCATATGTAATAGTCCATGTTAGTATAAAAAGTAATTATATTTAAAGTCCTCATTGCCCTGTCACATTGCATCCCCATCTCAAAGAGTGACCTCTAGATATGGGATTTCAAGTTGGAGACAAGGTGGAAAATATACGCCTAAGGATATTCCAACTTACTTAAAAACCTCACCCACTCCTTAAATTACATCACCATATCAAGAGAATAATTATAATCCTAATATCCCAAGCTAGAGTAATATAGTGGAATCATGAGGAAAGAAAGAGGATAGAAGCATTGATAAGAAGTGTGAAGTTGAGAATGAATTTGATCCTTTGCAAGTCCCTCCCACCCTTCCTTAAGAAGAGACCTCTTGTCTTCCATGTCAAAAATCTTGCATTACATATCCTCATGATGATTCCTATGAACTTAAATAAAGACATTTATAAGATAACGTAGCCAAAAAAATTAAAGAGTTGGAGTTCAGGATGAAGTTATTAAGTCAAGGTGTGATGGAAGTTTTAGACCCAAAAGAAGATCCTATGACTAAACATGCCAATTCCAACCTCCTTCAAGAGAGTTAATAATTTTAATAATATGTGAATAAAATTATTTTTAATTGGAATCAATATAACCAATCCATATAATCCCAAGGTCTGCTTCCCCTTCTTCAAGAGCTCCCAAAAGAATCCCCTACTATGCATTCTCAATCTGATTTGAGCCCTATTTTGCACCTCCACCAACTAGTTCCTCTTATCCTCATCCCATCATCATTTTCCTTGATGGACCTATGGTATGGAAACCTAAATATGAGCCTTTGGTTGAGTAAAATTTAGAACTCTTACTTGAATAAAGTGCAACTCCTTAATTGTTTCATTGGACTAGCTCACTGGATTTCAAGATTCATAATCTTGGCATCACCAAAAAGGAGAAGGATATGGAAGACCTTACACCCCTTGAGAATAAATATCAGATTATGGTAGCTAAGAGATAATTTTAGATCCCTAAATAGGTCCTGAGTGTTGAATAAGAGGTAAGCCCTTGTGTTAAGTTTTCTTATTTGGTTGATGATGAAGAATGCCTTCCTTGTGTTGAAAAAGAAATCTTGAATGAAGTCCTTTTAGATCCTACAGAAGAGGGTGAATGAATTTCAATTGGTGTTCCCATTTATATTTTTGATCAAAAATAAGATGAGGACTTGTGGTATTAATTTAATAAATTTGTAATGTGTTTGAGTATCTCAAGGGGTATGCTATGTCATTAGAGTTGATTACAAGTGTGGATGAACAAGATGACATTGTAAAACATGTCATAGATGAGAAAGAGAAATTTTCACATCAGATTTTTTAGGTCAAGACAAATTTCCATTTGCCTCAATCTTCCAAAGAAAAAGAAACCATTCCTCTTGAAGTCATGCCTATAAAGAAGATGAAATTTGATCATGAGATGAAGAGTGGGCAACAATATAAGGTATGTGTACTAGACCAAGAGGAATAATATTATATTTTAGACCTATTTTAAGATGGTATACTTGAGATCGTGGTCATTGAAGTGCCAATAAAATGGTATAATCCATCAAGTGTTCAATCTAAATAGCATAATGCTTGACACCATGTTTCATCTCATCAAGAAAGAGATGCAAAAAACTTTCCTTTTGATTCTAGAAAGGGAGGTATGCTTAGTTATTATGTTGTATATAGTTGTTTTATTAATTTTTTTCCTATGTACCTTGAGCATAGGTATGTGTCTTGTTAGTTTGTTAGCTTTGTTTTGTGTTTGTCTTTACTTTGTGTTGTTGAGGTAGTCAGTTAGTTGTCTTGTCTTGATCAAGCTTGTGGTCAATGGTCAAAGGTCTCCTTGCTTGTCTCAAATTTTAGATGACTCATAAGCCCAATATATTGATAAGGCTACTTGTATAGTTAGCATAGCAGGCATGCTACCCCCTTGAGTCATCAATTTATTGACCAAATTAAACTTTTATGTCAAATTGGTACCCCTATAGGTAAAAACTTGAGTTTCAAGTCTTTTATGGGGAAAATGCTTAGTAATAAGGCATATCATAGGTCATTTAATGTTATTCAATGTTATATTAACCTTGGTCATTAATTTTATTAGCCAATATGTCCTTTTGAGTCATTTTAGGGGTCAAAATTTAGCATTTAATGAGTTGTATGGATTTCTTGGGAAGTGTGAAGGTTAAAAATGTGATTTCATGTCCCATGTGTTTTTATATGTCTTAATAATTTTCCATAATTGAAAATTGGTAGGTTATTTAGTAGAAAGGGAAGTTTTCTTGAGGAAGGAAGAGATTTTGGCATTTGTATGGCTCATGGGGAAGTGTACCATATGGGAAAAGCTCATGAAATGTCCCTTAATATTTCTCAAACTCATAATATTTATTGACATGATTTATAAGTGTAAAAAAGGCTCAAAACCATTATACTCCATCTTTGCTTTCCTACACATACATAAGTGACCTCTAGGTTTTTACTTAGTATGAATAGCTGAAGAGGTTTCAAGTCAAATTATTCTATGAGATTGTAGTACACTTAGAAACATTCATTTAAATATAAAAACTTTTAATGATGGTTTCTTGTGCTTCATGAACCATCATCATTAAATTATATGCTATGAAAGATTGGCCTATTTTTTTCTACATCATTCTCCTTTAGTTTAAAACAACTCAGCATCTATGAGTTTCCCTGATTATACTACTACCATTTTTATTTTTCAATATTATTCATTTAACATTTTTTAATCCAAGTGTTTTATTATAATTTCTATCCTTCCTACTATAGCAACTACTTATTGTAATTTCGATGCCTTGTGATCATTGTCTTCATATCCAAAACTTGCACTATTTTTCCCATCTTCTTTGGAACCTTTTGCTGCCAAATTACTTATTCATCTTCATCAATTCAACCATATTATCCATATAATTAATATAAATATAAAATATTAAATACTGGGGTGATATAAAAATTCTATGGTAAACTCACCTCATAAGCATTGTCATTGATTTTCTTCATAATTTTGCATGTTCAAATTTTCTTATACTTCAACTTATTGTATATGCCTTTTAAAAATATTTATTTCATCAATTAAACCATTATAAACTCTCCTTATTAAAATACCTTGGATCTTCTTCTAACATCTACTGATACTTTATATTTCTCATTACTTTCATGTAGCTTTCTTCTTACTACATACATGTTACATATGCTCTGTAAATGCTTCTACATCATCACTAATTTGATCTAGAATTGGTAATTATACCAAATATAAAATACCCATAGGATTTATAGAATAATTTTTTTGAAATGGTGACTTTCCTATTAATCTATTCACTGAACTATTATATGCAAACCTATCTTGTGGTAAATCCAAGTCCCATTGCTTAGGCCTCTCCCCCACTATGCATCTCAGTAAATTTCCAAAGATCTTATTCACAAATGTTGTCTATCGATCTATTTGTGGGTGATATGCACTACTAAATTATATCTTATTACCCATATTATTCCATAAAGTTCTCCAAAAATGACTTAGCAATTTTGTGTTCCTATCTAAAGTAATTAGTTTTTGGAATACCATGCTATCTCACAATATACTTAAAAATAATTCTTCAACTCTAGTGGCATCATTGTTTTTCTTGCATGTAATGAAATGAACCATTTATAAAATATATCTAAAACAATACAAAATGGATTAATTACCTCTCTAGTGTTTGGTAATCCCAACGCAAAATCCATACTCAAATCTATCCATGGTCTTCCTGGAACTAAGAATGGCATCTATAGTCTAGTATTTTGTGCATGTCCTTTTGAAACTTGATATATCCTACACCTTAAAACATAACTTGTCACATCTCTCTTCATATTTTGCCAAAAACATTTTTCCTCCACCAAATATATTGTCTTGATCTTATGAAAATGTCCATCTAGATTGCCACTATGTAATTATTTTATTATATTGTCTCATAGAGATCAAACTATAATGTATAATTATTTCCCTTTTAAGAGATAACCTTATTGTATAAGATACTCACTATGAATTTTATTTTTCCCACTATTTAATGGATTCCCACACTTCTCAACTATCTTGCCAAAATATAGATCAGTATCATATAATTCTTTGATAGCTTCAAATCCAACTACTTCACTCACCATATTAGTTAATAATGCTACTCTCTTGCTCAATACATCATCTACCTAATTATATTCTCATAATTTATGTTTCAATACATAATTATACCCCTATAAGAAATATACCCACTTTGCATGCCTACTATTCAACTTCTTTGGTGTATTCACATTCTTCAAAACCTCATGATCTATAAATAGGATAAACTCCTTAGGCATCAAGTAATGCCTTAAATGTTTTAATGCCTTTCCTAAATAAAGTTCAACATCATAGGTAGAACACTTTTTTCGTACCTCTTATAATTTATCACTATAATATGCTATTGGATTTCCTTCTTTACTCAACACAACACCAATTCCCACAAATGGAGAATCACAATCAACTTTAAACACTTTTTAAAAATCTGGTAATGCTAAAATTTGTCTTTCAATCTTTTTATTTAAAAATTCAAAGCTTTCTATGACTACTCTAGTCCATGAAAATTCCTTCCCTCTTAGGCAATCTATTATTTGTGCCACAATACTACTAATTTTTTAATAAATTTTCTATAAAAAATTGCTAAACCATGGAAACTTATTACCTCTATAATGATTTTTAGATTTTCACTCAACAATTACCTTTTTCTTCATCCATTTTCACTCCATCTATTGACACTACAAATCCTAAAAATACCAAACTATTTTACATAAACTTACACTTCTTCAAGTTTACATACAACTTCTCCTTTCTTAACAATTATTGTACCATTCTCAAATATTTTAACTGCTCTTGTTTCATCTTACTAAATATCAAAATATCATCAAAATAAACAACCACAAAATTACCAATATATTCTTATAGAAATATATTCATTACCCTCATAAATGTGATAGGTTCATTATATAATCCAAATGGCATCACCATCTACTCATATAAGCCATCCCTAGTCTTGAATGCAATTTTACACTCATCCACTTTATGAATTTGAACCTAATAATAACCACTCCTTAGATAAATCTTGGTAAAATATTTTTCTCTTATAAGCACATCCATCATATCATATAAACAAGGTATATGAAACCTATACTTGATTGTAAATTTATTCATTACTCTATTATCCACACATATTCTCCATCCTCCATCTTTATTTGGAGTTATCAATGTTGGTGTTTCACATGGACTCATACTCTCCCTTATCAACTTCTTTCTTAGCATTTATGTAACCTATTTACTTAATTCTGTATGTTTCATTAAACTCATCTTATAAGTTAATTGATTGGGTAGAGCTGATCCTAGAATCAAATAAATGTGATGATAAATATCTCTCTTCAGTGGTAAACCATCTGGTAACTCATCAAGCATAACATATACATATTCTTTCAACACTCTTTCTAGTTCTGTTGGTATTGACAACATTTATATTTCTTAATTCTTTGCTAGTAATATGTAACAATAACCTACCACCTTGATATCTTGGATATATTATTTAGTAGAAAGAATGGTTTTTGCCTTCTCTTCCGCTTTAAGAGGTAACAAAAATACCTTTGTAAAACCTTTCCAAAAAGTGTACATGTTATTTTCTCCATCATAAATTACTTTCCTATCAAATTACCATGGTCTTCCCAATAACAAATGGCATGCATCCATCAAAATAACATCACACCATATTTCATCATTATAACTTTTTCCTATAGAAAACTTGATTAATCACCTTTCATGTGCTATGACTTCATTCCCTTTCTTAAACCATGAAATTTGATAAGGATTAGGATGCTTTTCACATTTCAAATTTAGTTTCTCTATCATTTGTTTAGAAACCATATTATCAAAACTATTACCATATATAATTAATTTGCATACCTTTCCACCTAAAGTACATCTTTTTCAAAAAATATTTGAGCATAGCCATACATCAACACCTTCTTTATTTTTCACTTGTTCCTTCCTTGTAATGATCATTATTATTCTCATCATGAGAATCTTTCCAAAATCTATCGGTGTAACTTCAATATTTTACTCTTCAATCCCAACCTTAACTAGATTCACTCTTGGGAAATCCTCTTGCCTCCTTTCTTGATTTTATTGGTGCAAACACTCAAATGATCCATCTCCTTCTCTCCACATCTATAATAAACATAATATCTATGTTGATTTAGAAACCACCCTCTAACACCACCATAACCACATCCTCTCTGAAACCATCTTCTTCTTTGTCGGTATTAAAACCCTTGCCTATTATCATCTTGCCTTTATGTACCACGTGATGATTCACCTATATTTGTATTAGACCATCTCTAGTGGTATTAAACCCACTTCATCCCCTATTTGGAGGGGATCTTCCTCTTATTGGATCAAGAGACATTCTTTTGAAATTCTATCTATTTTGTTTTTATTTTGCCTTCAAATCTAATTGATAAGCCTTCTCTATGCAATGTATTCTATGCATGTTTAATTCATCTTGAATAGTAAATTTCAAACTAGTTACATACCTTGCATCCATATGCTCTTCATTTTCATCATACTCCACTTGTATGGAGAACTTATAAAACTCATCTATATACTCTTGTATACTATGATCTTTTTACCTAAAATTTTAAAATATTATATATGGGGTTTGTGCATAATCCATAAGAAGAAATTTCTCCCTCAGCATATTCTCCATCTTTTTCCATTTATTAATCTTATTTTTACCTTTTCTCTATCTCTCTTTTTGTAAGTGATCCCACAAAATCATTGCATGACCTTTCAATTTTATGCATTCAAACTTTACCTTCTTGTCTTCTCTCATAGTCTTCCACTCAAATAAATTCTCCATGTTATTCATATAATTTATCAAATCCTATGGTTTTAAACTGCCTCCATAATCTATAACATCAACCTTGATTCCTTTATTTCTTCCTTCTAAAGCCTAAACCACCCTCTCATCCATCGATGGTGGTTGTTCTGATAGTTCTTCTTCTTGCTAAACTTAATCATCATGATCTATGTCCTCCTCATCACCACCTTATCTTCTTATCTAATTGGTGATAATCTCAGTGAATTGTTTCACTTTCCTTTTCAGCTCTTGTATAGTCTAGTTCATCTATTCAATACCTTCTCATCCTCTCTCCATGGCTTACTCCTCCAAGATTTGAACTTGCTCTGATTCTAGATGATGAACCCAAAAACTATCAAGATAATAATTTATCAATAGGCAAAGCTTCTAAAATAATAACTAGTATTGATTTGTATTGAATAAATTCAAATAATTATAAACTCAAACCATAATCAAACAACCCATAATTAGCATTGACATATATATATATATATATATATATATATATATATATATATATATATATATATGACTATTTTTAGTAGCTATTATTTATAGTAAGTTTCACATGTAAGCATGTGTAACTCTAAAAATCTCAAAAAACACTCTAAACACTATAATTAGCCTATGGAATGAAATTCAACTAAAGTTGACATTCAGTCCTAAAAATATATAATTTCTAAAAATAGAAAATTCTTGAAAAAAATCATTAAATGGTAATTTTTGGACCCTCAAATGATCATATATGGCCTCTAAAAAATATTGAAAATAACTCTAAGTGGATATGGCAGATTAGTACAATAGTGAAATTTTTAATACAATCATTTTACCATGTGAAAAGCTCAAATGGAGCTATGGGTCAAAATTTATGGCCTCTAGAAGATTGGCCTATTTTTTCTGCATAAGCTTCTTCCATGATATTTGGATTTCCTATCAAATTTATAAGTTCTACCAAATAGGACATAATAGCCATCCATGGGAATGACATCACATAACACCTCA
The DNA here is from genome assembly GCA_037957365.1 of Torreya grandis. NCBI lineage: Eukaryota > Viridiplantae > Streptophyta > Pinopsida > Cupressales > Taxaceae > Torreya > Torreya grandis. The sequence goes on from JARHVA010006830.1 coordinate 471,185, forward strand.
TCCTTATAACTACCTATTTTATAACTTGTTATTATTCATTTACCAAGACTTGGTGTCCCTTTTATAGCCATGGAACCTTGTAAGGTAAGGGGTATGTTACCATTTTCAACACTAACATGTCAACCATTTATAAACATACTTATTATTAGTACTTACATTATCTATAATTACCTTATAGAATTTAACTTTAGACTTATACTTGGTTTTAAATAGTTTCTTCCTTTATTTAGGTTCCTTGATCTCTTTGTTTCTCTTGATCATACCTTCTTCATAAACATATGATCTCTTTATTTCTCTTTTAGGAATGTTACATAAGGTCTTTAATATTAATCTATACGTTTGTAGTACTAAAAAAGTAATATCTTCCTCTGTATGGATATTAAAATAATGAAATAATATGTATCCTTTAAAAACATATATCTTCAACTATTATTCAATTTTTTTTTAATTTTTAATTGTTCAACCAAAATATATGAAGGATTTTGTATCCCAAAACCCTGAACTAGAGTTTGTAGTCTACTAAGAGTTTGAGAGCAAAAAAAAAATTGAAAATATGATACTTATTAACTATATTTATATTATTTTTATTCTATGTGGTCTTACCCACCATTATATACCCTTACATAAAATTTTGGAATTTTAAAAAATCTAAAAAGTGGATACAACAATGTTTTGTTTATTGTATATACAATCTTGTTTAATGTAATAGACCTGTATTTTCTTACAAAACATTTAACAAGAAAAAAATTGTTCAAAATAAATTAAATATAATTTTAAATGCAAAATACATTCACTTAAAAGTTCAAAATTATTATAATGTATCCAAAATCCTAAAAAATGTTATCTTTATTCACACTTCATAAGAATTGTTACTCAAACTCCTACAAACTTCTATCCCACATACCAACAAGAAATTCTACTCTATCCTTTATTAATTACTTGTCTTACCTCCTCCTCTAATGTTTAAAACTTTATAAACTTGTTTATATGTGTCTAATATTATTTTCTTCTTGTTTTATAATCCAAATATCTCTTGACAAGCTTGAAACTCATCCCAACATGCTTAATTTGGTAATTTTAATATTTCGCATAACTCAAGTTTTGGTTTAGGAAAAATTTAAGATGATTTAAGGTATGAGGTACATATAATACATATTTTTATACCCTAAATACCTCTTATGAAAGGATCAAGATATTTAAAACATATAAAAACCTTCCAAACTCTTAATAACAACTTTAAATATCTGAATTTCTAATTTTGGTGGGAAACTGATAAATACTAATAAATGACCTATAGATAAAAATAAAACCTATAAAATTCTTATTACTTAATAAACATGACCTATTAGACCTTCTACTTAATAAACATGAATTTTGATAGTATATCTATGATTTTGGTTAGATATTTAAGTCAACTAATTCTTATTAGTGACAAACCACCATACAATTAATGTATGTGCAAACATATTGACATAATAATTCACAACAATTCTTAATTTGGATAAGATATTTAGAACTAAATAAGAAATTAAGGAATAAAAAAAGTTTATCATCTTCTCAAAAATCTAAGAGATGTAAATCCAATAGTTTATGAATAAAATTTACTGATGAAAAGAAACAATGTTAGAATATATAGATCCACCAATAAATAATTTGACAATAGTATTCTTTTATTTGCACAAATGATAATGTGTATAACAACAATATAATCAAATTATATTAATTTAAAATATTTGTTGAATGTATAAATTAAATAAAACTATGTAGTGTTGATGCCCCAATATCATGTCAAAATGATGAACTTGATTTGGTGACTCAAAGGTTATGTTAAATTCCAATCTTTAGATAGAAACAAAATTTCTAAATAGACATCTAGTTTATATTATAAGTATAATATAAAATCTCAAGAATGCCCAACTAGATCCACCAACATATTTTATTATTTATTTTGACACTTAACCAAGAATAATATTTGAAGATGCAAATCCATATATAATTTCCAGCTAACCAATATAGATGGGACACAAAAACCAGCTACCCTTATGGTTGTCTTTGGCATTAACGATTAACAAATCAAAATATGTGACTCTTTCAGGAGACATAATTAAAATAGGTTAAAAATAGAAAACATGTTTAACATTTGTGGTTATATCCCATGTAATGTACTTGAAAGGACTAACAATATTTTTAACATCTACAATGACAAAGATGAATAGCTAAAAAAATAGAAATGAACTACCAAAGAAAAAATTTACCAAGAGAGACTAGAGTTTTTAGAGGATAAGTAATTCCATGTAGATATCACAAATTTATTTTGATGAATTTCAAAGGATTCATTATTTGACATTTTATGTGATGTGTATGGCACATTTTAATGTGTAATAAATTATTTTTTATTTTAAGAATTTTATCTTATGTATATTACACATTTATATGATTTAAAAATGCTAAACTTTTATTTTATTTCATCATATGTACATTTTACCTTTTGCGTTATATACAAATGCTTTATTTAATTTTCATTTAATATTATTTATATTATACTTTTTTTTTTGAAATACTTTATATTATATGTTAAATAAAAATTTAATATGAAAATATGATACTATCATACATATTTTGGATAAATATTTGTGAAAGAGATCATGATATATCATTATAAATGCACCTATTCCATTTATGTGATAAATAAAGCATAATATAGTGACTAAATTTTAAATAGATTTACTTAAGATAAGTATGATAGTAAATATATTATATGTACAACGTGGTATTTATGTACATATAATTAAACAATATTACAATATTCTAAATTTAAGATAATGAGTTATTTCCACACTCTTCTAACTTTACAATAGCATTTTTAAAGTTTATACAAAAACATAAGTATTCTATGTAAAATTTATAGTAACTTATATATTTATTTTAAATAAATCTGAACTATCTATGAGAAGAGTTTCAAGATGCAAATTTTTTATGAATACTTATAAGTATATAAAAATTGTATAACATATAAATAACATAAGAATAAATTTATGAAATCATTATGTATATGCCACAAATATTCTAAAATTATCAAAATTTCTATAAATTGTTTAGAATAATGTTTTAATAAAAGGAAATTTTTTTAATGTAGTGAATAAATAAAAATTTACAAGTTTAATATACAAATCATATAAAACATTAGATTATATACAACCATTTTTATAATATTATTTTTGAGTGATATTCACTTAAAAAATAAGAGAGTAATAGTAATAAGTGATAGGTTAAATTGTAACTTTATTTTAAAAATCATTAATAAATATGGGTTCCTCGTGGCTTTGTGTGATTATATGAAATGTTGTCTTTAGCTTAATGTTTTTAGTACTTGTTAATGGAATCTTGAATGGTTTTTTAATGGTTTAAGAAATATCCATTAGGATATCATATCTCTCCCTATCTCTTCATCATCATAAAAAAATCCCTAAGTAGAGCTTTATCAAAGGAAAAATCATGAAATTGCATTATCTTCTTTAACATTTCTAAAATGTTATGCATCTATCATGGTTAATTTTGGGTGATACAATTATGGGAAATATTAATAGTATTTGGGAGGCAATAATGATTAAACATAATCTTTATTGGTGTCATTGTGCTTTGGTTTAGGAGGTTGACCTATTGAAATCTAATATTTTCTTCCTTCACACTTTGCCTCATAAAAAATATATATTAAGATTAAGATTTTTGGGGGATATTTTTTATGTTATCTTCTTAGTAAATAATTAAATATCCAACTATTTTATTATTGATCCAAAAAATAATTTTGGATAATATGAAATCAAACTTTCAACATGATCATCTTGGATTTCTACTCCAAGAAATACTAGTGTACATGATGTCAGTCTCAGAAGCTGTATTAATTAAAACTATGAAAAAATATCTATGGAATGGTCCTTATAGTTTTAACAAAAATAGTTTATAAAAATTGGAAGATATCTTATTTCTTAAACCAAAATGTGGGGATAAAATCATAACTTTGTTAAAAATGAATAAAACTCTAGAAAATATAATTCTTTGGAAAATCTATTAGGATAAATACAACACTTGAAGCATATTGATCTGAATAATTTTTTTAATAAAGTATATTTAAATGTGAAGTTTTTATCCTTCGACATATCATAATTCTACCATATAATCTTGTAAGGTGGCCATGCGGCCTCTAACTAATAATGGTGTGAATCACATAAAAGTAAGATGTCATTAACTAGATTGAAAACTCATCGTGAACTTTATTATTTAATGTTGGAGGCTAATGTAGACCATATACTATAATAATATATATAATTATTTATGTTATTCATAATCCATGAGTGTTTGGAGTAATCCAAGTGAATCCTGAAGGAATACAAGATTTATTATATTATCCAAAAATAATGGTAAAAGTTCTTATAATTATTATAACCTAAGGTTTGAATTAACCCCACCATATGGAGTAAAGATAGGATCCACATGTGTTAATATGAATTCCTTTAGAGAGAATGATATCATCCACTCAGAAGTTAGATAGAGGTGGTTCTATGAATATACAGATCAAAGAGGTGAGGCACTGAGAAAAAACTCACATATAATGAAGAATAAACCCATCAATCCATTTATTATAAAAATGATATAAATTCAATGTAAATACACCTAAGGGTAACACTTTAAGATTTACCTAACTTTTTGAGTGTTTTATTCATTATGTTTACATAAAAGATCATTGAAACAATGACTAAAGTTTTGAATATTTTTTAAGGATAGTGGTATGAGTAATTAATCTCTTGGAATAAAAATATATTTGGATAACTTATTAAAAATTACTCTCTCCATTATTTTTCAATCCTCTAATGGAATTTTTATATTCAAAGGTGATCCACCTCATCACAACCTCTCAAATCCTCCTCATAAACATACATACATGTTATGGGTTATTAGTGAGTGAAATAGGTGTGTATTTGTTTGAATGTTATGCATATAAATAAGTAAATAATTATTATCAAGGGTGGTGATATCTAGATATCCTATAATTTTTTTAGACTCTAAAAATTTAGTCAAGCTAAATTGTGATCTAAATAAGAGGAATCCTAAACATACAAATAAAGATACTATATCAAGCCTCTAACATTTGTAATTAAGAATCACTACATTAAACAATTATGTGTATTTACAGAAGAATAAAATCATAATTAAACCTTCATTAAGGTAAACTATAAATAAATTGTAATGTAAAATAAAACTATAACTACTTAGTATGAAAATTAAAACAAAAAACTTAAAGATAAATAATAACCCTAATGTGAAAAATATGCCATATATATGAAACCAAAACTTATTAGTCATAACTATGTAAGAATTTGTATAAAAGGAAACCTATTATAATTATTTTTATTAAAATTAAAAACAAATTGTAATGAAATCCCAATAAAAATGAACTACAAACATGTTTTTATTAAAAAAAACATAAAATTTGTTCCTAGATTTCAATGTATTAAATCTAAATTGGTAATTCCCCATAAATAAATTACAATACAACCTAATAGATATGTGTGTATTTAGAATTTAATATGAAACTATAAATTAAATTTAATCTAAAGCCATATTTCATTCTTTTAATTACTATAATATTACACTATCAATAGATATAGAAAAAACCTAATAAAAATCATAAAAATAAATTATATGAAAAATCTAAATGAATTTACACCACAAAAATCATAAAATTGGATAAACTATGCTCAAAATTATACCCATAGCTTCAAATAAAATTAAAATTGAGATTTATTTTATGAAAATAATTTAATAAATGATAAATTGTTAACTCAAAATATTATAAACTAAAAAATAAAAAATAAAAAAGAAAACAATATTATTGGAGGCAAGATGTGGTGAAGGTATTTATTTATGTATATAAACTGATCTTGTCAAAGTACCCCAAAAATATCTCATTAAATTAAGTAATGAGGATATAAAAGAGGGTATCAAATAATGTAGGTGAATGAGTAAACAAACAATTCACAACAAATATTATTTATTTGAGTAATATAATATAATTTAACCATAAACCACATTGATTACAACCTCCCCTCAACCAAAATGATTATGATCATAGTAACCAAATACAAAAAAAATATTATCTAACATGATATTTGGTATATAAGATTATATTAGTGGTAAATATATCTGACAAAAAAATTATAATTTTTAATCAATACGAGATAAAGTTTAGAAATAAAATTTTAATTTAATTTTAAATAATTAATTATTGATTCACTGCATCAAAAGGTTATGGATACACAATTTATATTTTAAGAAAAATATGTAAATAAATTACACACACTAATAACTAGTTTCAATGACTATGCATGTCTTCAAGTTTTGAGTTAGATAAATTATTTCGTGAATTTCTTGGCACTGATCATATGTATGTTTTTTATAACATTAAAAATAAAGAAAACTTTTATCACTAATTTTAAGGTCCTCATATCGAGAGTGTAGTAAAAATAATTACAACATTATAAAAACATGGCTTTAATGAAAAAGTTTAAATATTTTAAGTTTTAAATTTATCAACTAAATAGACAACAATTATTTATTTAAAAATTCAGAATAATAACCAAACAAAAAAATCCAATCTCAAAAATCATGTTGAAATTAATTTTTCATATTTTTAACCAAGAAATAGAAGGAAGACATGAAAAAGATATCATCTTACCAAGCTAGTTATTTTTGACACAAACCCATGAAAAAGAAATTTGTTACAAACCTAAAAAACTAATGACATTATTTTATAGTTAGAAATCATATTTTGAATCAAACATCAATTATAATCAAAGGTTTTGCCACATAGACACATCCTTATGGACACAAATTAAAATACTAAAAAGGGGTAAAATGTGGCTTTGAGAGAATGAAAAGGAAAATGTTTTAATTTTTTCCTTTGAAATCTTAAAATTAATTATCCTTCTCTTCATAGGAATAACTTAGTTACAAATTAGAGAGATTTTTTAAAATTAAAGATAATATTCTAATAAAAACACAAAGCTTTGGTATCATTAAATTCATGACCCTACAGACTTCTAGATAAGTTTTTTATAATAATAAATCACTTTTATTATTTATGTTTCTATTGTGTAGGAAAATACAATCATTAAAAAATAATATAATCATCTATAAAATAAATTTAAAATGGATTGAAAATAAAAGTAATCATTATACGAATGCTATTGTATAATTTTTATCCCCCCAAAAGCTTCAAACTATACAAAGAAGTATTTTCTTCCTGACAAAAACCCAAGGATGGTTTGGAGATATCCCAAAATCTAGGAAAACATGATAATGATAATATGTGCATCTTTTATATATGAAATTATGAGTCTTCATACATGTAAAAAAAAATTTGAGAAGAAGAAATGGCATTCTATGATGAGTATTATATAAAATTATTAAAAAATAAATTGTAAAAGGTAATGTATTAGTTTTCTCGATAAAATGTTAAGAATATAACTTAAGAAGATTTTGAAACATGATAATAACCCAATGAAATTTTTGTAGAGATTTATAAACATATGCCAATATGAGAATCATAAAACAAGTTTTTGGAAAAAATGAAATAATGGCCTTACACACTTTTAAACAAGTTTTATAGAAAAATAAACATGTTAAGTAGATATATAAAATCACTAAAAAAACCCATGTAATAATTAATCCAAAAAAGGTGTTTCTAAACATCTTATAATTTTGTTAAGCTTACAATATCAATATTTTAAAAATAAAATATATCTTCAGATGTCTTTTCAAAATCTATATCTATTTAGTTTCATGCAACACAAGAGGGCATACAAAAAATTATATTTACCATAATCCAATGTTTCCATATCATTGTAAAACATAATCCTATAAAATCAATGAAAACACAACTAATTTATTTGCGTTTAATAAAAAAGAAATCAGATCAAGATACTAATCTAAAACAAAACTTATCCACATAGTTTCCAATGGAAATCCTTTTCTAAAACTGTAATGTTACTCAATTTTTAATCCTCAAACAAATTTATCTTAACAAGATATCAAACTTTATCCTAGAGATGAAGATCTCATATATAGATTTTCTTGATAATTTTGTAAATGACACAATTAGTTTGGGTTAATAGCACATCAATATAACCTATGAATCCTAAAACTCACATTATAATATATCAAAAAAGTATCAATGACATCTAAATAAAGTAAATAAATATCATATTATCAATGGGGATTAAGTATGCATGCCTTTCTTTAACTTCCACTAGTCACTAGTGGAAAAACACATTATTTTATTTGATTATGTTTAATTTCATAGGTTTTAAAGTTCCCATTGCTTTATAACATGGAGATAAATATGATAAAATTTAGGTCTAGATGTGATGCTCTATGAGAGGAAGACAAACAGGTAAAATAGACTAATTTTGAACAACTAATACCTTTCATACCAACAAATGGGCACTATATTCCTCTAGCAACCTAGTTACCATCAAGTAATCTTATGTAAAATTTCCAACAAGTATTATATATCCATGTACCTACCATCACTTTCAATATTATTATACAAAACGTTTTATCTAAGCCCTCCTCAGTGGAGAGCCATACTAGAAGATTGAACCACAACTCTTTTGCATTTTTTCTTTTTTTAACTTGATCCATTCTACCTTATCTTCAATAGATTATGGATTATATGGAAATTAATTTTCAATTTGTTTAAGGGGATGAGATTTATATTCTATTTATGTAACTTCTTTTGGTTCTACTCTAAATATATCATAATCTATAATCACTTTGTTAGAGATATCTAGTTTAGAGGTTTCTAGAGCTGGGTCTAAAGTCTCCCTTAAATTAATTAGATCTACCAATAGGGATCCCTTAGTCTACATGGGGATATTAAATTCATCATTTCAAATAGGGTATTTGATATCATTCAGAGACAAGATCAAATATTCACTTCCAAAATCAACCATCAATGTAATATGGGTAGAAAGGAGTCTTTCCACTAATAAGATTTTTTTTATTCTACTGTTGTAATTTTTGGCCAACCTATATTAAAATATTTATCATAATATAATAGTAGGCCTTCATAGTTTAAGGGTTGAGACCATGAATGATTTCTTACTTGCATAATAATTTTTTAGTTAGTTCTTTAGAGGTGTCTATATTTACCATAATCTTGGAAAAATTAGTGTGGGAAAATTGATCACTTTTTGGGTATAATTTTAGAAACTCACCCAGATATTTACCAGTTACTTTAAGATTAGATTCCATATGAAACTAAAAATGGAGAAAAGTTAGGAAAACCTAGATTGGTTTTACATTAAGTGGTTCAATGAGAGAGTTAAAGTTATGGGACCATGGTTTCAAGATAAATAGGTGGTGATTCAAGATCCAAAATTAGTTTTGAATCTTTTAATTATCATTAATATAATGAAAGACAATATTAAAATATATTTTTGTGAATGGGTAGATTTCAAATATATCTTATAGGAGGGTTTACAATTCTTTAATATCCAAGTATGAATCTTTTGATGTTTTGGCTAGTAATCCAATAATATATCGATATATCCTTTGGATTATAAGTATTATTATTACTTGATCACTTCCTTATATTCCTCATCCTTGAAGATAACAACAAGATTATTTGATGTAAGGTTGAGGGGTTTTGGGTCATGTCTTAGCTCTGATAACAACCTAATGTGGGTCAAGAAGGAATGGCAAGTTTTTAAGCAAGTGTAAGTAGCAAAGGAAAGTTTAAATGAGCTCTGCATCTTTTGGTGTCAGATCAAGAGTATTATAAAGTAAGGTATGATTTTTAATTTTGAATATGATAGTTTGTGAATACATAGTGTTGAGTATATGTTGAGTGTTTATTTGAGAAGATGTTATTAAGATGAAGATAACAAAGAATGCAAGGATAAAATAATAAGGGTACATGTATGTGAGAGGTAGAATTAGTTGAAAGAAAGTGAGAAGATAGGTGGCATATCCCTTAAGCCAAGAATGCTTGAATAGAAAGAGAAGATGTCTTGAGAAGCTCAAGAAGGAAGCTCATAAATGATCTTGAGAGAGTCTTATAGGTAGGACAAGAGAGACATAAGTGAGGTCATGATGTGAAAAGTGATATAAGACTTGTCAGAAAGGACAATAGGTCTAGATGAATCCAAAGAATTGATATGCATCTTATTTTAGAAGAGACACCATAAAGAGAATATGGTACACGAAGACACCAAGAAGTTTGAGATGGAGAAAGAGATGGTAGAGATAAGGTATAAAATAGATGAGATACTAACCAAGATAGGGCAGATGAAAGAGATTGTGAACCCGCATTTTGGATGGGTCGTCAAGAAGAAGCCACTCAAGAGGCCAATCAAAAAATTAGTGGAGAAGAGAATAAGACAAAATATAAAAGATAAGGATGAAATCAAGCCTCATGTTTTGCATTCTAATTATGTTTGGTATGTGTAAATCCAGGTTTAAGGAGTGAAAAAGTGAATGAGAAAGTTGGGCCAATGCACAGGCTCAAAAAATAAGAGGAAGAGGCATATGACTAGGTGGTGTTCATAAAACACCAAGAGGAAGGAGAGGCTCATAAAATAGCCATGATTAAAGAATAATAACAATCAGGTCAACCATCCATCAAAGAAGTTAACATGAAGCATGAAGTGGGTACCAATAAAGCCAAAGAAACATTGAGATAGAAACATAAGGAAAGGTATGAGGAATATTCATGTTTATATGAATATTTGAAGAAAAAATATGTATTTTATCTTGATCAAATGTATATATAAATGGTTAAGCAGGTTACCAAGGAAAATATAGAATTGTGGAATATAGCAGTCATGTTTAAGATAAGGGCATTAATGAAGGTAAGAAGAAGTCAAGTATAAAGAGACACTCTACATGAAGAAGTTATAGCTATTGAGGTTGAAGTACAAGTTATAGATGAAGGATAACACATGTTAGGAGTAGAGCAAGGTGTATTGATGGTTGATGCAAAGAGGAAGAGTGAAGCATATAGAGCACATGAAGGTACTCGAGAGTAAGAGCAACAAAAAAGAAAAGATGATAGTTAGAAAATGCCTCAAGGGTATAAGAAAGAACATTTTTTCTTTAGTGATCTAATTTATATTTTATATATAGTTTGGGGGAAGATAAAAAGAGGCAAGACAAGGTACAAGTGTGGCAGTCACGAGCACATACACTTATATGAGAGATAGAATGAAAAAGAGTATGAGTGTCAATTTATTTTCTCCCCTTGGGAGTATGATGTAAGGGCATATTCAAATTATCCCACTTTTTATGCATAAGGATGGTTAAGTGTTTCAAGTGTTGTGTCAAGATGATAAGATTCATGAATTGTAAGCCAAATTTAAATTTCAATCTTAAAACTAGTTTCCTACCCTTTATGTAATTTGAATTTTCAAAATTTTAATGAGAACCTAATGATGTGTTTGATGTTTACAAGGTCATGTAAATGGACAAGGTTATATGTGAGAGTCTTAATATACCTAGGTGGACAATAAAAATGTGTTTTCATAAGAATTTTGTGTTATGTCAAGTTAAGTGTGAGGTAGAAGTCCACCACCCTACGTGGGTCTAGGAGTTGTTAGTAGTTTTTTATCAATAAATAGTTACAAGTTATGTTTTAGGATTCCATATTATATTTATAAAGTATATAAAGTGTGATATAGTTTGAAGTGGGAGAAAGAATGAGGAAAAATAGGCAAAAGAAGATTGAAAAAGAATGAAGGTCTGCTAAGATAGTATGTATGATTTTTGTAAGTCTATATTTGTGTAATGAACTAAATATTCATATGAATAAAATGGTGATGGATAAAATTAAGTCCAGTGGGTATATGAAATCTCTATTGAATGAAGGATTAACACACACCCCTATTCTTGAAGGATAGCATACAGACCACTATTTGGATATTGTCTAGTTTTCTTACTTACAAATTTTATTTTCAACATAGGTAGCCAATGGAATATGATCACGGTTCTTTATGTTCTTTAAGGTTTTGTTTTAGTGTGTGTTGATATTATGAAATTCTAGGATTAGTAATCAAAAATTTGGTAATCATACTTTTATTATAAACGGGATCATTATATGCATATTGTGTGTTATTATTGAGGGTTGAGGGAATTTGAAATTATGTTGATATAAGTATATAAAAGGATATTTGGTCATGTTTGTATTTAAAGGGTTTCAAAATAATATATAACTTTTCTTTTATAGTCAATTCTATGATATTTCCTATTTCCTGAGACAAACATAGTGTGAGAGGACTCTATGTGTATCACATTACAAGAAGTAGTCCTTAACATGATGGTAAATATTTTATTAAGGTTAAGGTAAGTTTATTGAATGTGTTTTAAGTATGTTTGACATTTATTTTTGTTTTGAATCCATATTTATAGGTACACATACCTATAGATAGTCATTTGCTTGGCATAGTCAAATGAATCTTGAGCTAGAAATTGAAGACAGTGGATTGAACAACACCTACTGATGAATGGAAAAGTTTTATGGTAATCAGATAGACCAAACAAAGGTATTTTAGATCTTTTAAACCTTTTACAACAATAGATATGCATTTTATAAGGCTCTTGTCCCTTTACTTATCTAAGAAACCCTAGAATTAGGGCTTGGTGCATAAAATGCGTTCTAACCATAAAATTTGATAAAAATTTGTATTTGAGTGGGATTTTATGTTTTATAATGAATCAATCATTTTCAGACTTGTACAGCCTCTGTAGTATGGATTTCAGGGTGTCCTATGTAATGCTTAAGGGCTTAAAGTCATAGTTGGGATAAACTAAAGAAGAAATTTAAAATTTTGTGAAAATTTGAGGACTAAAATTGGATTAGAAAGTAATATTGGAAAAAATGGTGGTAAAAAATAGTTTTGGTTTGGTCAAATCATGTACAAAATGGTCAAACCATGGAGCTTTGTGCATATAAAGGATAATTAGAGTGTCAGGTAAGCCTACAGGTAGAAGACTTCACAAAGGAACCTAGCCTAAGTTTTTTTGTGAGGTAATGGCATGGAAAAGGGTATTAGAATACCTATTTATTTTTCTTTGATGATATTTTTTACAAAATAGAATAGGGAATTTGTACTAAAATATGGTTATAAGGCTTAGAAGACAAGAAGTTGACTATTGAGTGAAATGTAAGATGATGAGTGATATAATTCATTTAAAATGGTTTGAAATAAAGTGTTAGAATGTTTTATGTGTTTTTTAAATTTAATAAATATGTAATTGGGTTTTGGTTCATTTGGACTAGGCCGAATGTTGGTCAACAAGGAATGGCAAATTTGCAAGCAAGTGTATGTAACAAAATAAAGTTGAAATGAGATTTGCATCAAGGAGAAAGATTTAGTGAAATATTTTATTATTTTCTTCATGTACCTATCCTGCACTATGTCCTCCAGCTCCATGAAGTCCAAACCCTAGAAGTTAGTATTCTTGAGATCAGGGTTCCTAACCTAGGGTCATGACCTGACCAAGCCATCAATTAGTTTATGAGAATAATTCTCCAGTCCTACATTTTCACCTTACTATAGGACATGATTTATGTGGACATCAAGCCTTAAATAAATAAATCAAGCATTATTTACATGGACCTATGAGTGTTGGTAGTCTATGGTAGAGCCAAAGAGGGTAAGTGAGCGTAATTCAGGGCCTAACAATGTTCCTATTAGAAGAACTGAGTGTTTTATACCATGTAGGGTTTCCAGCATGTTTGAACTATGGGAATTGAAATGGG
>JARHVA010006830.1:490000-557500 GCA_037957365.1 Torreya grandis
TTTAATACTATATTGATACATCACTTTTAGGGAATAATTATTATTCTATCATAATCTATATTATTAATCCATTAATCTTTAATAACAAGGCATGCTAATTTAACTGAATGGAGAATAAACACTATCAATTTTAAACCTATCGATAATATTCACTTAAAATTTCCATAGTATTATCAATGTTTATATTCAAAATGAATATTAGGGTGCTTATAAAATTATTTTAACATTACAAAGAATATTTACTTTCAAAGGTGATTTTTAACAACAAGAAAAAGTGATTAGACCTTAAAAAAAATTACAGGTTAAAAAGGGGTAAAATATCAGTTAGTGGGATCATCATATTGAATACAAAGGTATACAAACTTGTTTTATGTTTCAATATAGCTTATCCAAAGGCATAGACAAGCATGAATAACATATAATACTATAATTGTATCATAGGTGATCCAAGATTTCATGTTTACAACCAAGATTATCATTATAATAAATATTTTTTAACTGATATATCAACTTAAACCATTGCCTATGATTTTATTTGAGAACATGCATGTAGTAATACTAATATAAATGAGAAAATCCTCTGTATGGTATATCCTTATATCAATACTTTAATATAAAAAAAATAAACTTAAAAATAATTAATCATATTAACATGATACAATTTTATTGGTTTATATTAACACAAATATATTTTTATAGGCTCAAATGATCTGACTAGTATAATTATATGTTATCCAATTCCAAGGTAATGCATTACGTTCACAAGATTATAACGTATTTTATATATTAAAATCGACAATGAAGTCATTTATATCAAAACCATGATGAAGACTTGACTCATTATTAACACATAAAAAATTCCTAAAAAAATGTGACAACATAGGTTCTATTTTTATCCTATAAATCTTCCTTACAAGGTTACCAATATTTATTTTATAAGTAATAATTCACTCCAAAATAGGATATCCTTATGACTTAAAGTAATATAAAATAAAAATAATTAATAGTTACAATCATTAAACACAAGCAATCCTTAAAGGGATTTAGATAATGATAAATATAGCATAAGTTTACATATTATGGATTTTCATAGATGGATTAATTATTAACTCACAAAAAGCCAAAAAATGCAATACATCAAAATGTATTAAGCTTTTTGGATCTAAACGTTTATGAAGTTACTTCCATATTATAACCTATTTGAATAAAAATAAAGAGAACTTATAGCACATTTCTTCTTATCTAATATGCAATTTGAAGACTAAAGAGGTGCTTGGAGATGAAGAATATTCTCAATTATGGCCATTATTTGTAGATTTTTCAATCATTGGATGAAACTCTAAAAAATTCATACCTATATTTATAAAAAATGGAAACCTTTATTTCAAGGTAAGTTGGAAATTTATCATTGTACAAAAATATCTTTTGTCATGGCTTTTGATTGCATATAGGATAAGGAAATTATTCAAAACCAATTGCAATATATAGATCATCAATCCATTTAATGAAACCTCAGTTCCCAAAATATAACCTCTCATAGATTCACTCAATGTTAAACCCATTTGGATTTGTCTTCCTCACCTCCATGTCCAAATCTAGTATTATCCCTATCTCAAGGTCATACGTAATCTCATTGGTGATTTTAACCAAACTAACCTAAGTGCAACATTATTCTCCCACACTACCATTTCCAGAATACTGGTCAACATTGACATTGTAAATAATCTACCTATACAAATAGACCAAAAAAATTAAAATCATTCTTGGAATCAAATTCTAAACTATGAAGGATTGGCATTTTGATGTAATGTTTTTTTTGAGACTGTACATTTATCTATTGAGTATATAAAATTCAGAAAAAATAAGGAAACCTCTTTATGGAAGGATTTATTCCTTACCAATATTATAGTTGAAGGGGTTGATACAAAAAACAAAGGATCAAAATCATCCTTGGATTGATTTGAAAATATTGACCTAAGTGAAATATCTATAGCTAGAAAGGATCCTAATCAAGAAGAAGGAGAATCCAAGGAATAATCAACCTATCCTCCTAAAGAGAAATTTTTAAGTAGAATAATCAAGGAATCAAGTAAAATTAAAATAGTTATTACCTTATCTCCCATCTCAGATCTAGATGACAAGAGGGACTAGACTTTAGTGTGAAGGAATAGGAAAGGGAGACTCACCTGAGTTTGTGTTTCAAAAAATATCCCACAAATAGTCTCAATCAAGGAAATATAGAATGTGGATTAATGAAATTAACATGGCAACTACATAGATATTATGCCAAATATTAAGTCATAATTTGCGTGTGTTTGACTGATGTATCAAATTAAACCTTTTCTAGTTTGTTACAATATATGAATTGATAAAAACGAGAGGAGTTTTAAATATAACTATAAAATAGTATAAAATCTCACAGCCATCATAAAATCCATATTAGTGTTTGTGTTACTATATAACATAATGTTCTCACATGTATTCTCAAATATGTTAGATCGTGTATTTCACAATTCTCAACCCTTGCCAT
The DNA here is from genome assembly GCA_037957365.1 of Torreya grandis. Classification (NCBI taxonomy): domain Eukaryota; kingdom Viridiplantae; phylum Streptophyta; class Pinopsida; order Cupressales; family Taxaceae; genus Torreya; species Torreya grandis. Next base: position 492,531 of record JARHVA010006830.1, read on the forward strand.
TTATATTTCACACATAGTCTCAAAAGGGTTTGATCATGTTTCTCACATGTCTCAAATATGTTTGGTCATGCCTTTGTCAAACCTAATGCTAGTTATACCTAGTAAAAATATTGAGAAAAAATAGCAAAACATAAAATACTATGACATAAACTTTAGGGAATAATATTCAATTAAGATAGAAGATAAGGAAGAAGGGTTTATGAAGAAGCTATTGATGGCTTATCTAATGGTGAAATAAAGTGAATAATAGTATGGAACAAAAATATGAAGATATCAAATTTCAATGTGTACATATTAAAGCCAATAAAGATGGCATAAAATTAATACAGCTTAACCCTACAAAAGAATAACATAAAAACCATGAATACATACATCCAATATGATCCATAAGATTCCTTTAAGTGTTGAAGTCTTGGCCTTCCCTATCCTCTTCATTAAATTTGGATCCATACATATTATTTAAGTATTTAAGTATTTAATGAGTTTCCTCAATATATAAATATATGAAATGAGAGAAGCAGAGGGGAAATGTAAAAGTCACATGATGAACACTTCCCCAAAAATTTACACAAAACCTTATGGAGCACTTCACCCAACCATGATTACTTTTAAACATACATTGTGACATGTGAGCATGTCCACATGATTTTTGACATTTGTAATATTTAATAAGTAATAATGTAAACATTTGAAAATAATTACATGTCAACATAATTACATATCATCATACTAATTTGATTGATTACATACATCTGATAAATCGTTACATCATTTAACCATAAAAAGTCTTGTTATACATCAATAGTTGTAATACTAACCACCACATCATAACTTACAATTTACAAAATGAAACAATTCTTAGCCAATTGAATACAAAAATGAAACACTTATATCAAAACATCATGTCCAAATAATATGCATCATTACATGCCATATATATCATGTCTCACTCACACACACACACACACACACACACACACACACACACACACACACACACACACACACACACACACACACACACACACACACACACACACACACACACACACACACACACACACACACACACACACACACACACACACACACAAAATTCATTTTCAAACTACTATCTACCTAGTAATATCCATGTTCATGGCATGGCCATGAAACTCCTTCTTGAGGGGAAGGAAGTGGAAATGGATGATCAATGAATGTGAGTATTTTTCAGCCTATCATGAAGACACCTATAACTAAAATTTTCAAGGTTAAAAAGGATGACAAAATTCAATAATGAGACACCTACATGAAGAAATCACATATTAGTTTTATATATAAAAAAATTAATATTAATTATTTAATATTTTTTGTTATAAATAAAATAAAAATCACACTATTTCAATCTAGTGTGATTCCCCACATGACACCTTTTCATAAGTGAGATCAATACAAATAAATTTTTGAAGGAGTAACTACATTAGAAAAAAATGAATTTATTATTGCTCAAATCCAAGATGTACAAATTACTAACTACATTATGAAAAAATATTTAAGGAGCTGTCTTGTTATATGGTGAAATGAATGGTTCTCATACCAAAAATAAATGGATCATAATGATTTTGAATATGTTACCTCATCTTCATCCAAATTTTAAAGATAATAAAATGATATAAAATATTTTTTAAAAATGGAAATATTTATTGAAAACAAAGGGAACTAGAATTGGCATACATTATGAAAACTTTTATTGGGTTTTTTTACATTTCTAGTGGATTGGTCAATTCTTATATCACTAAGAGGCCAAATTGCTTTCGACTAGAACATTTTTTAAGTGTCTTCTTTGGTATTAACTAAGGGAAGTGGATTTAGTTTCTTATAAATATCCTTCATAATGGTGGCAATTCAATAGTTTATTTGTGTTGGCACACCATAGAAAAAATTCGCTACTCATCATAAAATATGTCTCCTTTCACAACCATATAACATTATATTTATAAAATCATATAGTCATTGGGGTGTTAATTAAAAAAAATCCATTGATAAACAATCAAAATATGTGTTATAAGAATCAAAGGTCATATCCTCCTCATCATTTTCATCTTCATCATCAAACACTATAACAAACTCAGGTTCTCACGCTCCCTCCTCGACATTCCTCTACAAAGGACAAATAAAACATGTGTAAATTAGGCATGTCTTAAAAATAAATATAATATAAATATGTTTAAATATATTAATTGAGTTTACATACCCAAATTATCTCATCATCGCCAATATGTCCTCCCCCTCAAAACCCCTTTTCCCTTTCTGTGAAAGGCATTCCCTCAATGGAATGTCTCATCCTCGATAAAATGGGTCTAGAGGTCCAATATATCAAATTTTAATGATGGTAGCTAACAATAAAGTAAATTTTAAATTCATAAATTTAAAATTACATAAACTTTTCATTTATGTGAACTTCAATATGTTGAATCTCAGCTAATTTTCATAATTTCCTACACCATTCCATATATCAACCCTTATTATGTCATAGTCCATATGTTAGAAAAAAAATTCTCCACCTTATTTCCACATGCCTTCTCCATTAATTATTTTGACCTAAATAATTTGCACTCATATGCTCATTAATATCCTTTAAGATTATCTCACTGAGATTACTACATGGAAGATATTATTTGTAGCCATCCATAATATTTATAACCTATCCCTCTTGTTGATAATCTAATTTTTTATTATTTATTATATTGGACTACATTTTATTTATATTAGAGTTTAGGCCTTCCCCTTAGATTATTTTTTCCATGAAATTCACCACCTAGAGGCCTCATTTGAATAGGCTACCTAACATTAATCTTGTTAATGAGTGTTCAATCTTTCCAGATGAGTTTTCAGTCTTTTCAGTAGCCAAAATAGATGGCCACCCTCACCATAATATGTGTTGCATGGGTGAATCCAGAAATAATGAAAACATTACTTTTCAATATCCATGTCAATAATATTTTAATTGCCAACATATTGTCATTCAAAAAATAATGATGAGGTTATATTTATTAAAAATGATTAAATCATAAAAAAACATCCTCACAAATAATAAAATGTTCTTATGGGTTTAGTTTTCTCCTCGTATGGATCATATTTTAAGGTTTATGAAAGATAGTCACTATTATCATTTAGATCCGAATGTTGTTATAAAAATCAACCTAAATGATATCACATTCCACTTCCTCTTGTTGAAATGGTCAATTTATATATTTCAATAGCAAAATATATAAAACAAAGTTCATATATGATAAATGGGTTTCTCAACTAGGTGGAAATCTCACACCACTGGTAGATAAACTATATAAAATCCTCTTAGTAACTTTGGTATCATCATATGAATGGCTAAACTTAGGGCATGCATCTAATGATGACTAGATGTTATTTTTTTCATTATAAATCAATTCATAGAATAATAGATTAGTATCAACAAAATTGAATTGAACTAAACAAATGTCCTTCATGGTTAACATATAAAATTTAATATAATTTCATTTGAATAAATAAATATTTCTTAAAATACCTAGGTTCCTTGTGAGTCATCCATCATAAATATGAAAAAATTAAAGGTTAACCATGATAAACATAAAACTTATACTATTGGAACTGGTAACATTTATTTTTGAGATGGTTTCATACATTTCATATATGTCTTATATGTATGTTTAAATTATTATTGGTGTGATAAACCTTGCATATAACTCATCCTTATTTTGATACAACATATAACATAGAACAAAATGTCTATAAAATCCCATGTATTCTAAAAATAATCCATCATAGATTGTTTCATCAACATAACATGATTCACATAATAATTATATGTGAAATTTCATCAAGATTTTAAAAAACTTAATTTCATCATATATTAATTAAATTTAAAATTGAATATATATTGAATTATATGTATTCTATGAATAACCAATAGCAATCCAAAAGTTCTCTTAACCTAATGCATTTTCTAAAACATATACCAAAATTGTGGAATATGATTTACAACATTCAATGTTGTTTATTATTTACTATTATATTATTTTTTGTGTCTCTCTTTATGAATACACAATTCATTTGTATAGAGGTTATCTCTTTTATTTATAATAATGTTACCACAATAAAATGGTTAACATTAATTTAGAATAAACAAATCGTAAAGATGGCTCTACCACAATTGAACTAATGGTTTAGGAGAAATACTTAACACATGATTAACATTATTTTATGATAATAGATAATTATTTAGCTACTTGGTTAACTATTGGTTTATGACTAAGATAAAAATTAAAGGAAATGTATATAAAAATGGTATTTTTGTTCTCTTTTCTACTCTTTGATTGGTTTTATATATACATATATCCCTTCTAATGTTCCTTGATCCATGAGGGAAATTTCAAATTATAACTATGAGATATTTTTATAAAAATTGATTTCTCCCATCAACACCACCTTACAGGGAAGATTAATTAAAGGAGGAGGAAGATGCCTCTCTATTCTTAGGGTAGTGTAAGTTCTCTAGATTCATGTTATTTATTTTTTATTTTAATTGGATAAGTGTTTATTCTATAAAAAGGAATAATTTTTTCTTCTTTTTTCCAATTTCAAATTTACATTATGGAGAAGATACTTATTATGTTTATATTTTGTTGTGTATCTTAAATAATTTTTTAACTATATATGTTTGATTGTTTTATAGGTGATGAGAGGGAATATTTCTTGGTGTCATGATCATGGTGTGTTAACTGGTTAAAACTCATGGTCACTCTAGGATTTTCATCTGAGGTGACTAAGGTAGCATTATAGAAAATAAAATGAAGATAAATATTTCTATATCTATATAAATATATGACACCTAAGGTGCAAGATATATATGTCAAATTTGAAAATTTGTATTTAGATAATAACACAACATTATACATACATACATACATGCATGCATACATACATACATAGATTGTGTTTGAGGTACAATCACTGAGAGGGGGTGAATAAGTGATGCAAGATATTTCAAACTTCAAATTTAATCCTTTAAAAATCTTACTCAATGACCATAAGCATTCATAACTAATACAAGACGTTCATAGCAATAAATAATAAATATGAATCAAGATCATACACATAACATAAGATCTATGTGGGAAACCCTCTTGGAAAATAAAACCCACTCTCAAGCCTTCAAACATATGGACTACTTGTCCTATAAGATTATCACAAACATGAGACCTTTTAGTTAAGCACACACTTCATAAGGATCACCCACCACTAATTATGAATAAACACCCACTGATTTTATATGTTGAGCACCCACACAACACCTTATTAAATCAATAACTATATAATTCTGATTGTATACCAATCTGATTGGAGACACAATGTATAACATCTTTATTTCAATTCATCCCACACACATAAACTTTCTCATATAAGCAATGCATCCAAACACCCTTTTGGATCTCACTAGTATTCTTCACAAATCCTCAATATTTTATATACTTCAATCCATCCACTAATCATAATCTCTCTAAAATATTTCATTTAACTTTATTTTATTCTCTCTCAACACATGCACATACAACTCTATAAACCATTGCCTTGATCTCCACCTTTTAAAGAGTATTCATGAATATCAGCAGCTAAGTCAGTTATAATAATTTATTTATCCCTTAAGACATCTAACATGATAATACCTAGATCAATACCATCCTCACTGGTCATCCATAGCATCCATGGGTCATACTTAAGCAACAACGCCTTCCAATCAGGGCTTATTATCCTTTATATGTCTCATGGAGTCCTGTTAAACCATTCATCACTTCACCAAGTAGATCAAGAACATAATATCACTTTCAAATAACTAGGTCCACTCCATATTATATCTAAGACATCTCTAAAATTTTAATCCCACCAAAACACTCTTTTACTAAAGCAAAAATGGCTCAAATAATATAGTGTACACAAAAACACCATCAATGAACAAACATTCAACTTTAAAGCTCCATAACCTTGATTGTAAAAATATTTAGACCCTATAATAGGTTATTTAGATGTGACTTGAAGTCCTCTAAAACTTTTCCTTTTACACCTTGATCAAATTTGTCTTGGGTCAAAATATATAGCTTAAATACTAAGCATTGGTTCTCCCTCATAAATTTGAATATTTAAATACTAGCGGTCACTGAGCAAATATTAAACTTCAGACACTTTGACCTCATCTCGTGCCCCCTGGAAACTTTCACCTAAAAAAAATCAATTATATCCTTAGATAATCCTTGTATTTATCTTTTGATGCTCAACATTGATCTAGGATCAGAGCTCCTATGATTGTACCACGTGGTAGTTTTGTATGCCTTCTACACATTTGACTCACTAACTTAACCCGCACCATCAATATTATGATTGTAAAATCATATGAAAACCATTGATATTATGTCCAATCTCCATGAATGTGACACATGCCATTAGCACATTAATTATTTCACATATTAGATTTTACATGGACCGTTGGATAATAATTTATGATTTAATGTGCATAGTTAGATATACTGACTAGTTGACTTCAGACTTCAATGTAGTTTAATTTGACGGTCTCTAACCTATCATAGTCTGTAAGAGAAAATTTGAAGACTTATATCTCAACATATAAAACACTTTAGGACTTCCAATATTTAGGGCACCTTTTTGGTACTATATACAACATCACCATGAAAACATTTGACCAATGTTGACTTTTTAAGTACCTATATTACATGTACAAACTTGTTGTTTCATTCATATATGCATGATGTGCAGTGATGGTCTAGCTTCTCTTAAGATATAATATGCATGTTCCTCTTTCCAAATAATCAAATGACATATTAGGACTTTATCAAGACATCTATGGATGCCTCACAACTTATTATTTATCCTTATAGACCTGCATATGTTCCATATCTCTCCACTTTTTCATTAATGCACGATGATCTCATGTTCTATTTGACACCAATGAAAACCTAACAGCAATTACCATGATTAACAATTTACCCCTTTATCATTTATGTAAAACCATCCTTAGAATCACTCTATTTGAATAATGACTTCATTTGAACTCCTTCATTCTAATATTTCTCCACCTTTGACATTAGTGAAAAAGGGTCTCTTCCTCAATATACCAATAATAATTCTTAAAACATTATGTATGCATTTAAAAACTATTTAGGATGCTTATAATACTTAAATATTTTCAAACATATGAATCAATTGCTCCCCCTTTGACATGCACTAATTTAAACTTGAACTTCTCTAATCCTTAGACCTGAGAAACTACTTATAAATCTTAGAAAGCTCCCCCTAATATCATGTCCCACCTGATGTAATTTTTTATTAAACCATACTTATACAAACATATCACACATTTTCCACCTTAATCAATTTATACTTTGCATATTATCAAATTGAAGAAAACATACCTTTGTACTGATTGACATTTTGATCATTACCCAAACCACACACACTTGCTTCCATACATGAAAGATGTCTCCTAAGAATCATAAGAAGAGACACCAACTTTTAATATGAGGAATAAAGATCCAAAAACTTAGGATAATCCCATATCTCTATGCTCTTATTTTACTTTAAGTCCTTACTCATCTTTAGATTTATTTTGAATGAGTTCTTAATCTTATTATTTTCTTTTATCTTAGGATCTTACTTGATTTCCTTATTCATTTTGGATGATAAGACTTGATCCTTGATACTCAAACTTTTCCCATGTCATATCATGGCAAGTAATCCATTTTTAGCCTATATGTCATTTACCTACATATGCCTACATTCACTATGACTCCTCTTCATGACAGCATTGACAATATTTAAGAAGGATATTGATCATTCTTGTAGAACATTATTATGTTACCTCTCTCATGATAATTAAAACAAATTAGGTTTCTTATATTGTTCATACCTTGTAATTTAGATATAATATTATTTAGTTAATTTTCATGATTATGCACCTAATCATTTGGTCTCCTGATGAAGATATTACTAACTTTGTAATATAACCAAATCCTTGCCACCTGTAGAAAAATATTTCATTCTTTCCTTGTGAACTTTTTGACTATCTTGAGTGATAATTTTCTTCATAATTATAATTTTATTGCTAATAATTCCATTTAAATTCATTCCTTAACAATATTTTATAATCTATTGACCTATGACCAAACTGATTGTAAGAGTAATAATGACCATTGAAATTTGCATACCTCATAGCATTTGGTTGTCTGATCTTATTTGTCTTCATTATGAGAATACCTTCATTCCTGGACTAATGATTGATATTCAAATTATAATTATCTTTATTCACCTCATCTTTTATCTTATCTTGGGTTACATTATTTTTTTCTTCTTTGTATCCAATACTAGTTCTATCACATGCATGTTTTTGACTAATCAGAATATTATCAAGATCATTTGTGCTCTTTTCAAACTTCATAAGTGAATTTACCTTAAAATATATCTTTTATAACTCAGATTTCAATGACTCATTTTCAATCACATACCTTTAATACTCATCTTCTTTCATTTTTAAGATTGTATATAGGATTTACAATTTATAACTGAGATGCTTAACTGTATCTTCATGTTCTCTGGTGTCATCATCCAATCTTGATTAAAAAACACTAAAATGTTCTTCATAGTCCTTAATTTATGACATCATCTCTTTTTTATTCCTTCTAAATTTTTAGGTCTTCAAGATCATTCATTAATTCATCCTTATTATCATCAGTTATATCTTTGCTCAATGATTTAGTTAGTTTCATCTACAAAGACTTTATCTCTATTTGATATAAGATACACTCTTCATCCTTACTCTTTACTTCTACATTAATAGTAAAAACCTAAGTTTCAATTTATTATTTAATCTCATCATGATCCTCGAATTCATTAATCAACCTTCCTTCAAAAAATTTAATATGCTGCTCATAGGATTTGATCACAAAATCTTGTTTTTTGTTCTTACTTTGTAGTATCTTTATCTCTTCTATAATATCTAGATATTTATATTCAAGATTCACTTCTCATCATCTTCTTCTAATCTATATTTGACAAAGAAATCTCTGCTCAAAGAACATTCACCTTAGTCATCACCAAAGGCCATGAACAATGTCTCCATGTCCTTATTATGAAAATAATCATCACTGTCAAATGTGTTTACTTCTTCTATATATGAGTTACTATCTTATTCATGGTAAAGGATCTTACTAACTTGGTATGATTCCTTCTTTCTCTTATTATTACTAAAGAAATTTCTATACTTGCTAGCACCCTCATATTTCTTGTGTTCATCCTCATGAGATTATTTATTAAATTCTTTGGATTTAAATCTATCTAGACATTTAGCTGTAAAATGACCAAATTTACCACATGAAAAACATTTGAAATTAAATTCTCATTCATACTTACTTGATCCTACATTTAATTTTTTTGCAATAATGGCTTCAAGTTCATCTTCATTAAGATCAAAATCTCCAATACTTAACTTTTTATTCTTAGCTTCCTTGGTCACCTTGAAGGCTCCTTCCTTCGTAGGAGTTTTGTCCTCATCAAATCTCATCTCATAGGTAGTAATAATTCCATGAAATTCATCCATCTTCGACTATGTGAAATCATTAATTTATTCTATAGCAAAACCTTTTGAATTAAACTTGAGTGTAAGACATGTCAATACCTTATATACTACATTAATTCATCAATCACCTATACAAGACCTCTAATCATGTTTACTACCTCATCAACCCTTAGAAGATAGGATGCCATAATATCTTCTTCCTTCACTTTCAGACCTTCAAATTGCCTTTAGTAGGTCTACAACGTATATAGTTTTACCTTTGAGTCTGCTCAATAGATAGTCTAAAATTTGTCCCAAATATCATTGACATACTTGCAATGGATTAATTTGATGAACTTAGTCTTAAATAGTCCACAAATGATATAATTCGTATCTTTAAAATTATTTTCACTCAACTTCTTGTCAATAATACTAGTTGGAGGAGTAGCTTGTGTAGTATAGCCATCTATGTTAGATTGCAAAAAATCAAACCCTAGATACATGATGTATGTCCTCATCATTGTATTATAGAAAGCATAATTTGACCCATTGAATAATGTTTCTTACTTTGTAGATAAATCCTACATATATTGACTTGCCATATATACCTTAGATCACCTTGAAGTGGTTAAACTTGCAATGAAGGTCCTTCTCTAATACCAGTTATTAGAGGTACAATCACTAAGAGTGGGCGGGGTGAATTAGTGATGTAAAATATTTCAAACTTCAAATGTAATCCTTTCAAACCCTTAATAAACAACCACAAGCATTCATAAATCATATAATATGTTCATAACAATGAATAATAAAGATGAAGCAAGATCATGCTCATAACACAAAATCTACGTGGGAAACCATGTTAAGGAATAAAACCTCCTCTCAAGCTTGAAAACACATGGACTAGTTGTCCTATAAGATGATCACAAACATGAGACATTTTAGTGAAGCACCCACTTCATAAGGAACACCCAACCCTAAGTATAAATGATCACCCACTTTTTCTAAAAGTTAAGCACCTATACAATACCTTATTAACTAAACAACTCTAGAATTTTGATTGGACACACAATATATAACACCTTTATTTTAACTCATCATAGATAAAAATTTGCACATATTAGTGAAATAAACACCATAACATGATAGGTATTCAATAATAATAAAGTGGAGTGCCATATACAATGTGCATTTAAATCATTTTAATATAAATTTTTTGGATTGTTTCAATAACTTTTGAAAAGAAATATGGAAAGTACAAAAAATGAATATAATGCCAAGGGATACAAAAATGTTTATATGGGGGATAGAATATGTAATAATGAAGTAAACAAAATAAGTTATATACAATAGAAAATGAAAGTAGACAAAAAATTATATTTGTGATGGTTATGTATGTATATCCCATGGTATGATATGAAGTGATTAATTCATGTGAAGAGGAAATACAAACTGTAAATGTCTCTAAATATGAATAAGAATCATATGTTATAATATTACCCTCTCATATGATAAGAATAAATAAAAGATATAAAATAGATTTATATCTAAATAAATATACATATATGAGTGTGAATAATAGTAATTTATATAAATGAAATCATCTATAAATTTTAAATGGATAAAATATATACAAAACCAACTTGGATATGATTTTTTTCCAACTATGCAGGCTTACTATTAATCTAAACTGTATAAAAGTACTTCTATATTCTATTATAACTAAATAAAGGAATTTAATTTATGTTGGGAAAAGGATATAATAAAAGGATAAGGTTAAATTTTAGCCTTGTATATTGATAGTAATCACATTATATTTGATTGTGCACCTAATTTTCCTATCTAGGTACATATGACTTTTTTGTGAGGGTTTACTATTTGATGTTGTTTGCTAATTTGATGCATAGAAGACCTAAAATATACAAACCCTAGATCCTTCACAATAAACACATTTGAAATCAAGTGCAAATTTATGAATGAAGAAAAGGGAGTAGCTGACCTATCCTAAAAAAACTCCATGTAGTTTGAGTGATGCCTACATATTTCGAAGGGGCCTAAGGCTAACACAGTTCTCTTACCTAATGTGTCTATGTGATTCATGATTTTGATTATTGAATTATAGTAGATATAATACTTTAAATTATTGAAAATGACTAACCTTTGCCTAATATTAAATAAATTTAGTCTTGGCCTATGATTATTATAATGTGTTATAATTCAAATTTGAAGAAATCATTCTATTTTTTCTCAATGTGTAATAGAATTACCAAGTGATTTATAGGTGATTCTTTGAGATTCCTTGATGAGATTATATAGGAGAATAGTTTTAATATTTAATTTTAAAAACATTTATAAAATAAGGGGAATGGTGAAATTAAATGTCTTAAATTTAAAACGTTACCATTGGAGCATGGGTGATAAGGCTATACTAAGAGTCAAGGTCATAGTGTTACCTAATCCAACCTAGTTGGATCTTGTCCCAGAAAGACATAGACTATTACAGCTAGGATGATAAGAGTTTAAAAGTAAATTATGGGTGCTTAAATTATTTTTTATTTAGTTCTAATGCATTTTTAAAATAGTGAATACTGTCGTATAGATTTTAAGTTAACGAAGTGGTGAATAGGCCAAGTAGGTTAATGAAGTAAAGATTAAACACTATAAAGCACTTAATTAATAAATTTGAGTGTCTAAAATTTACCCCAATTTATTATAGTGATGGAATAAAGTGAAATTAATATAGTAAATGGGATGAAAAACTTAAGTGTATATACACATTTGATCTTGTGATGTGAAGCTTGATCATGCAATATATGTTTTTTGTGAAAATAAGAGCATTTCCACTAGAATTAGTTATTGTTCATATTTGAAAACCAAAAAATTGAAACATAAAATTTGAAATTTGAAAAGTGATAAATTCATTATGCACAACAAATGTTATGTAATTTTGTTGCCTTATAACCTAAAAATGGTAGAGTGGGTGCCCTCTTGTCGAGGCATTTGTAAAAATGTGAAATCTTTCAAAAATTGAATGTGATCAATTTTCAATTTGAAAACATTTGAAAGCACTTGAGTTGGAAATATCTCATGCTCTAAATATCATTTGAATATTTAGTGTACTTTGTAATATTATTTAAGGCATGGAATCACAAAATGTGCCTCACTATAATATTAAAAGTGCAACCGTAAACTTTGAGTGACACTAGAATCAAACATGGCCCATTCAAAAAAATTAGACCAACCACACAATATCAAATGAATATAAATTATATTTGAAAATTCTTACCTTTGAAACTTTGAAACTTTATAAATTTGATAATTTCCATGTAGAAACACAAGTATGATTGAATATCATGTGACCTATATCTTCAATGTATTGATTTTCAATGGCATTTAAACTTGTAACTATTTGTAAAATTTAAATTGTCAGTGTAATTTTTTTTCCATGTGACCATGCATATGCATCGAGTGTGTGTGAATATGTATTGAAAGAATGAGTAAAAATACATGTCATATTCCCCCATAATCTATATTTTTTGAATCTTGTTATATTCTAAAAACTCTATATTGCCATAAATTTTCTCATGAGGACTTGAGTTCTTAAGACAAGCCCATAATGATGCCCACATTTTAGACTATTCCAAAAAGATAACTTGAAATATGTAATCATGTAGTATCGTATTTTAATATTTATATCTTATTTTATCATAGTAAATAATATATTATTTATTTTAATATGAAACATGTGTTAGATAGTTATAAAATTAAATCACCTAAGCATGATGGCATTATATATAACATGAAACAAGAATAATGTAGATAATATAAATAATTCATGATATGAATAATGGCACAATAGTAATAAGAAATGAGAAAATAAGCAATGTCATATAATGACACGTAATTTTTATATAATGTCATACATAAGGCTGATAGGCCACAGAAAAGGGATATGTGAATTTTGCATAAATACACAAGGCCAAGGGCTATACTCAAATAAATTGATGGTTCCATAAAATAAATAACATGTATAGTTTTCACATGCATGTCCAACTGTCAAATAGAATAATAAATCAATTCATGTCTTGGCATGTATTTAATTTTGAATACAAAGATAACCATATAAAAAATGTGACTAGTTTATATCAACCATATACATCAATGTTATTGTTAGAAAATAACATGTTCATGTTACACAATGTAAAATATGAGTGATTATCAAAAAAAAATTGTATCATATATAATGAGACTTGGTAGAGAGGTCATGGATAGAAAAAATATGTTGAAATACTCACATAGAACAGATAGATACCACCAACTCAAAAAGGTTGTTACATAAAAATGGAATCTAAACATTAAAATAACCATGGAAAATGATGTCATGTATCACACTCATATACCTTATGAAAATAATTATGTATTACAAATTAAAATATTATATTTAGTTATATTAAATAGGATATGTAAGGATATAAAATAATAACATTTAAAAATGCTTGTAGGTCTTGATTTTTTATGTTTTTTAAATATTTTTATTTGTTTAGATTTTTTACATCTATGATATTTTTTGAATTTTTTGAATATTTGATTCTTTTAACTTCTCTAGATTTGAATGTTTTTTTTAAATATTTGAATTTAATAGAGTTGAAATTACTAATAACTGAGTGTTTAAAAGTTAAAAAATGGGATGGATTTGATCAATACCTAATAAGGTATTGAATATTAGTATGGTAATAAGGAGGTTAATAAATATTCCACAAATTTTTATGAAAAATAATTATATCAATATAGATAAAAATTCTCACACCTTGAATGGGTAAGATTTTATTTATGATCATGCAAAAACTAGGAGTAGATAAATGTGATCATGTAATTGCATTGAAAGTAATATCATGATATTTATTAAATAATAAGAAAATTGACTACCTATAGAATGTGTATTGGAAGCATTTTAAGAATATCAAGAGGGAAAGTGCTAAAATGGACATAATTCTAAGCATCAGATGAATGTTTGGATAAGGGATAGAATAAGTGCCAATGAATTAACAATAAAGAAGTTATGTATAAAATAAAATGTAAGTAGCTAACCATTTATATATATGATGGGAATGCATGTATATCCCATTACATGATATGAATGAATGAGTTACTATAATGAGGAAGTATCAAATGTAGATGTCATTCAATCTTAATAAGAATCTTATGTTGTAATACAACCCTACTAAATGATATGAACAAATAAGCTATTGAAAATGATTTATATCAAGAAAAATATACAAATTTTATTGTGAAATATAGTCATTTATATAATACAAATGATATATAAATAGTGAATTGATAAAATATATACAAACTAGCTTAGATCTAATTTGTTTTTGAATCTGTAGGATCAATGTGAATGGAAAATGCCTTAAAATACATGTGAATTGTGTCGTAACTGAAAGTATGAATTAAAACTATGTTACAATAAAGAAACACTATAAAGATATGTCCACACTACATTTTTTTCTATTTAATATGGATACATCCTAATTGATTAAATAGGTCATTTTTTTTACCTACATATATATTGATGCCTGTAATAGTTTATTTTTTGATTGTGTGTCATGATTTGATGTGTATAAGACCTATAAAATACAAACCCTTATTGTTCCACTTTAATCAAAATTGAAATAAAATAAAAAATGGTGGAAAATATAAATGGTAATAATGAGGCCATCCTTTTAAAATAAAATGAAACTAGATAGATTTATTTTAAAAAATTATATCTAGTTCACTTGACCAATAATTAAAAAAAAAATTACTTAGCCTATGACTAATAGAATACTTAAAAATTTAAATTGGAATAAATAGTGATATTTCCTCAATGTATATTATAATTACCAAGTGATTTTAAGGTGATTCTTTAAGAGGCCTTGATGTGCTTATATAGGTTTTTTTTATTACTATTTCCATTAACTGACCTTGTTAAATATTAGGATGGGTAAAATGAATTTTATAAAATTTAAAAAGTTTATATTGGAGCACAGAGGGTAGGGCCCCACTACTATACAAATTTGGTGTGTGATTTTTTCCAACCTTATGTGGCCCTATCCCAAAAAGAAAGAGACCGATGGGATTCGTATGAAATGTGTTTTTAAGTGGATTAGTGATTCTCAATTGATGTTTTGAGTATTTTTTATGTAGTTTATAAAATAGTGAATACTCATGTGTAGATTGTATGTTAACATGTTGGTGAACATTCCAATTAGGGTAAGGATGTCAAGATTAAACATTGTCAAGAACTTAATGATTTATTTTAAGGGTTTATATTTTACACTAGTTTAATGTAGTGATACAAAGATGTGAAATTAATAAATTAAATGAGATTAAAATCCTATGTGTGTATACACACTTTGTTTTCTTATGGGAATCTTGATCACCTAAGATGCATTAATATAGAACCAAAAATAGTGGCATTGAAATTAGTTTTTGTACTTATTTTAAAATTGAAATTTTGAATATTTAAATTAAAATTTTTAAATGAGAGAAAGGAAATTATACACCCAAAAATTATGCATGATCTATTTTCTCTATAACATTAAAATTAAGATGTTCCCCTTGTTAAGTTATTCTAATAATTAGTAAACCTTTTTTTAATTGAGACTAATCAATTGTCAAAATTAAAACCTTTAAAATCCTTAAGTTATAAATATTATATACTCCAAATCTAATTTTAATATGTAGATTGATATGCAGAACATATAAACTTTTTAAAATATTACGAAGATGAGAGAAATGGAAGATAAATCAAATTGGCTACCATGTGATGAATAAAACCTAAAAAAACAAAAAAATTACCACATTCCTAAGATTTAAAATTAGTGATCAATAGAAATAAAATTCCACTTAAAAATTAATATATATTTAATAACTTATCTATTGATAACATTTTGGAATGATGATATCTATTATCATGTCTAGGTGCATTCTTAATTACTCTAAGGAAAGGTGCCCATTATGCCCGGTAATCCCAATGAACCAGAGTGTAATAGGGGATTGGATGTAGTGAAGGAAGATGGGTGAAAATTTTAATATGATCATTTAATATTTCCAATCCAATTTACATATTATTAAAAGTAATGTTATTGAAGGAAGTGTTGTAGGGCCCATGAATGATAGATTGGTTGCATTCAATGGAGTAAATGGTAATGGTTTTGAGTGTGATGATATTGGGGTCAACATCAAGTGTTTCCATCCATGTCTAACATACCTCTTTTTTACACTCAACAAAGATGTTTTATTTATTTTTAATTTGGGAAGGAACATCACCTATTTCATTTTTGTATTGAGTTATAGTAGATTTTGAATTTCTACAACAAACAACCATCTAAATTACATGGTAAACACTACACCTTTTATGAATTCAATTTTGATATACTAATTCTCAAATTAATTTGTTCATATAAAAATTAATATTGAATTTAATATAATATGAAATCTATTCCATTTTTTAAAGGAGTTAAATATATAATGAAATAATGATTCCTATAGGATATGCATAAATACATAACAAAATTTTGACCATTCAATTTATTATTTAAGACTAACATAAATAATTTTATTTATATCCTAACCTATATAAAAATTTCAAAATACATAAATTAAATGTTTATTTTAAGAAATGTTATTAACAAACATTATACAATAGGTAAAATAGGGAAAGAAAAGTAAAATATAAAATGTGTGATGTCAAAAATAGTTTAAAATATAAATATTAAAAGAGATAACAATAAGAGTATATTAATATAAACATTGTAAAGTTTTGTCCTATTTTTACATGAAAATATTTGCATGTTTCCCCTTCAATATTTCTTTTTGTGTGTTGTTTCATATATATTTGTATATTTTTGTGCAGTGATTTTCTTAAGACATGATTTATTATTTATCTATATATTAAATATAATCTTTTATTTAATTGATTTCAACTTATTTTGTGATCATAAATGGTTTACCTACTATTTATATCATTTCTTTCTATAAAAATTAATTAACCAAGTCTATGGTGTTTATTATGTTTTAATCTATGCCATTCCTATCACACCTAAAATAATTAGACTATATGCTTATCCATATGTTTATTAATTATTATATTATATTTTAATTATAATGGTGTTAATTTCATTTTATTCTTGTATTATATATTATTCTATGTTAGTGAAAAAAATATAAATATAATCATGTTTATTATGTTTTATTCTATGGTAGGTTTAAGTATTAATAGTTAAAGCTTATAATTATTTACAAAAAATTAGATCAACATACGTCCATATCATTAAATAATATTTATAATTTTAATTATGAACTTTCAAATACATTTATCTAACATAAAATTATTATGTTACTTTTATATTCAATCAATATTATTATAGTATTTATACCTTATAATAATAGATCGACTAAAATTACATTTTGAAAATGATGAATAATGTAGAGAATATGAAAGAGTCTATTGTACATGAAAATAAGAAAAAATTATAGATGCATAAAAAATTAATATAAAAATGTGGAAATGATAATGATAAACAAGTATTTATAGAACACATGACCAAATTTAAAGTGGAGTAAGTAGAAGGTAAAAAGAGAAAACATATAGGTAAGACGAAAATAATTTATGCACAAACATCTCAAGATAATAAATATGAATTGAGAAAAATATTATAATGATAAATGATTTTAGATCAATTGAATGAGGAAAGAATAAAACACAAAAAAAAATCTGTGTTGAAGCATATCAAAGGCACTACCATCAAACAATTACTCATGTTGACATTGTTTCTTAATAACAACATTACATAATGATAGATCATGTCCCAAAAAAATAAATAATTTAGCTCAAGATACAATGGATGTAAATTTTAAAAATTATGTAAAATATAAATACATACAAGAGTATGTAAAAGCGTAACTTATAAAAAGAAGAAAAATGCAAAATAATGATTTATAATAAGAGTCATCATTGCAACATATAATATGAAGATGAATGAAAGATTCATAAGCTTAAAAATAATATAATATAACTAATTCCAATTAAATTCTTGGGAGATATTTTAATACATTTCAAATGATGTTTTGAAATGGTTTAGATAATATTTCTTCACCAATCATGCACTATATTTGTCAAGAAATTTTTATTGGAATATTTTTATATCAAACACATGCAGGAACCACATGTAACAAATGTCGACAAGACAAAGGTGATCATAAAAAATTGAACATCAAACAATACTGATCCTTGAGCACAAGCACTAAAATGTCTCCAAGTAGTCAAATACATTGTCAAATATGCCTCAAAATATGAGAAGAGTTACAAAACTTACCATCCAATGTCAATACAATTTCCAAAAATTTAAAACCCTAATGAATTAGCATGGAGAGAATATATAATAATAATGATATTAATAATTGTCTAAAGAGATATTGTGGAAAAATAAACATGTCACATGTTTTTTTATATTATGTTAGTAGAGAACAATATATTATTTATCAATTTTAGTATTTTTGTAGGTGTAAAAAAAAATTATTATTAATATTACCTTTACCAACATAAAAAGTGCTTCATTGATGGATAAAATAAAAATCTTTTTTTCCATGGAGATAGCTTTAGTTATTAATGTAGATAGATATTGTACATATAATCCAAGGAGAAAAAGAGATAAAAAATATGTGGTGAGGATTATGGCAACCATTTTGAGAGTATTCCTAAGGCTTTATGTTATTTAGAGTTATTAATTTAAAATACATTATGGTGTAAGGGGGTCCTTTAGATCTTTGATTCTTCAATAGACCAACTTTATTTATAGGATTGAAGTCTTTCTACGTAATTTTTTTGTTATTTTTGAAAATTAATAAAAAAATCAAACTTTTATAATCATAAAAATGTAATCAAACATTAATTTATATATTATACCAACTCATGATATCCATTAGACCTTTATCATAGCTTATAAAATCAAGACATGTAAAACATGGTTTTATAGGCATAGAAACTAGATCAACCAACTGTAAAGTTAGTATAACTTAAAATACATGTGCCGTAAAAACATTAAATCACCTTCAAGATGTTTTAAAAATCATATCTATTCTAAATACAATATTTCAAACACTTTGGCTTATTTATTTTAGATATATACCTTTAAAACACTTAAGTAGTACTAAAAACTTAATATATTATTCTTGATATGAATATTAAACTATTTAAATCATTTGGATACTTTGAAAAAATACATTTAACCATTTTATAAAGTTTCAAGAAAGTTTCACTATTTAATTAAAAGTTATAAAGGTTTTTGTATCTCAAAACTTTAAACTAGTGTATGTAGTCTATTAGGAGGATGATGTAGAGAGGATTACAAAGCAAAATCATCAAGCATTAGTCCATAAATAATGAAAAATGCATAAATAACTAACTAAGCCTATCTATTCCTATGGAAATTACAAAGGATGGCAAGAAACAAAATAAAAAACAACAACATCATATTACCTTCCCAAATGGATTCACCATACCTATGTGGCTCAAAATCATGTGCTCCCTTGATCAAGCATATTTGTATTTGTCAAAAAAGGTGGAAAACTCCTCCAATGTCTCAAGAACACTCCATAAAACCTAGGCTCGTGATTCCAAATCACTAAAGTAGCCTATCAATGAATCTTGCAAACAAAATAAATGATCAAATGCAAAGGATTGTGGAAATAATTTAACATTATAACTTTGTAATATTCAAGATTTTTTATTCATGTCTATGGCCTCTCTATTTATAGATTTTTGAGATTGGTTAGTATCAACCATGCCCATCTATCTCAAGATTGAGATGTGTGGACATAGATAACCCTAATATTTGGAATAAAATTGATAATTATCTTCATCATGACCTTGGAAGAAGGTGAATTGAAGAGGCATGGGTGACCCATAATCCTAATATTTGTGACATTTATGGCCTAAGGATGTCTTCCCAAAAAGTGATGTCACCTGATGATGTAGTTAATATGAATCAATTCTCAAAAATAAATATTCAAAAACTCTCATGGAAAATGCACTTAAGCTCTTGATTTGGATTAATTAGCCTTAAACAAGGTTAATCAACATTTGTGCAATTATTTGAAAATTGGCCCTCAATTAATCAAAATGGTTAGAAAGTCATATTACTGACTTGTAATTTGACTCAAGAAGAATTAGAAGGTGATGTTAGATGCACCCGAACCATATTTATATTTAGGATGTTTCCAACACAAAATAACAAAGGTACATGGTGTGTACTAATGAATTTAGGGGAAAAGAGTGATCCAAAGTATACAAGGTGAAATGATCATTTTGACTTGAAATGAATTGATCAAAGTTAGCTAACCCATAAATTGCATTGCCCTATATAGGGATACTTGGACCCAAATTGGCACTTGTAAATGACAAGTTTGAACCATTTAGCATGTTTTATGAATTTTAACCTAAAATGTGCATTTGAGTGCAACTCGAGTAATATTGACAATTTCAACACAAATGGTGTTAGGAATTGGATGTCTATATTTTGCCCCTGTTTGATAAGGTGTAGATAGACATTCAGGTAAAGCAACTTATTTTAAGAGAAAAGAGCTATCAAGAATAAATTGGAACAGACCTATGATGGCCCCTTGAGAGGACATACTAGGATGGAAGAAAAGGATGGACTCTTGAAAAGAGAGATAAAGTGAGAGATTAACCCATGAAATAGATCACATCTAGATGAGATAATGCTTGCACATGTGATTACCATCAATGATAAAAATATAATGAGAGTTGTAATAGGCCCCAGAAATGGGGGGAATGGGAAAGATATAATCCATAAATGTTAGGGATACACTATAAATGTACCCAATTTAAGAGTATAAGCTACATGCTTACAAGATTGATCAATTCCGAGACAAGTTGCACACTAAAATATTGCCATCATGGGCATTAGTGTAGAGATCTTAGAATTAGAGAAAAAGAGAGAACATTCTACTTTAGGAAGGGAAGCACCACTAAAATGGGGTCTCTAAAGATAATATAATAAGAAGTACTCTAGTAGGGTATATTTTATTGTGATAAGATAGTTTTACCCCAATAGGGAAAATTTTGATCATTGATAAAGAATAAATAATGATTTTTCCCCTATAGAGCTGATTTGATTCAGACATGGTTTAGATGTTGGGCCCCTAGTATGGGAAATTGGCAGGCAAAAATAGCTCAAGGATATAACTGAAAAGGTAGGTTAAAGTGAGTGGGTGCAAACATACGTCTGATGGTATAAGGGCTTAGAAATCCATATAAAACCAAGTACATGAGAATGCACAAAGTGGTGAGAGAGATGAAAATAAGAATGGATATAGCTGATTTGACCTCAATAGAAATTGAGAACTACCTACATAGTTACATGGACTCATGTTCCAACATGAACTTTAGCCCAATGTAGTTCACCTAAGTTTGGGAGAGAATGGAATGAGAAATGATGAAAAATGACCAAGAATTGATTATACTTATAATGTATGCAAAGATATGAACATCAAAGCATAGACAAAGAATCTTGAAATGCATGTTACTTAGAAACCTAATTTCATATCATGAACATAGATTTTGCAAAGTGTTCTAGAGAATCGTTCATTGGAGCTGATGTTGAAGTTAAGTCTTTGAGACCAAAGCACAAAGTGATTTCTATAGTAAAATAAATTAGGCATGATAAGTATGAAAAACTTAGAATGACATAAGATTCCAATTGCACTGAATCAGTTCAAATGTAAATATCTATAACTAAGGATAATGGTAAAATAATGACCAAAACTAGAGTTATAGTGATTTACATTTAAACAAAAAATCAAAGAAAAAGAAAAATATAAACATAAATGAACCTAACTTGAAATCAAGATATGATCTATCAATACTTAAGTAGGAACAAAAAATATTTAAAAATAAAAGTCAATAATTTCTGAACAACATGAGACCAAGATATGAATAATCAAGATCCATGTGAATCATCAAGATGTTCTTGAACACAAAAGAAAAAAGAAAAATAAAATAGAAAAAATAAGACACCAACAATAATCAAATAAACAAATATGGTCCAAGAATAACGTAATAACATAGGATCAAGATATCAATAATTGAAAGCCATGTGAGTTATCAATATTTTTTGAAACATAAAAGAGATAAGAAAAAAACAATCAAGGAAACACAAGACCAAGAATGGAGATAAGAAGTAATAAAAAGAGAAAAAGAGAAGAAATAAAAGGAGAGGTGTGAAATCACAACAAAACACCAAGAAAAAACAATAAAATTCTAAGAAAACTCAAATAAACACCAAGAAAACTCAAATAAACACACATAAATAAAATGTAGGTTAGTGTGGTTTAAATCAAAATGTTCATGCATGTGTAGTAGAGGCGCTACTTTCCACCACATCATAACAAAGAATAATGACTTGAAAATTATTCCCAAATTAAAGAGGAACAATGATAGAAGAAAATAGGGAAGAGAAGAAAAGGAAGGGGTTAGTTGTGCTAACTCCAGATATATAAGATAAGTGGACGCTACCTATATATTTCCATGGATGCATGTTCCAACATGAACTTCAGGCCAAATTTAGTTCTCCCAAGAAATGGGATAGAAGAAAAATGATGATCAAACTAGCATGAGCTGATGAGATGAGAAAGGATGATCTTGTAAAATGGTAAGTGCATGAGACAAGATGAAATGAACTAGTGTTTTTGTTCTTACAAAATGGCAAGAGCGTAGCATGGTGTAATGGGAATGTAAAAATGCATAGAAGCATGAGACAATATTTTTGTTCTTTTATGGATCATGTTCTTATGTTTTTAGTCTTTTGAAATTATTTCTAATGTTTTTGGTGTTTTAGGGATAAAATATGCACAAGGTGGGACCATCTATTTGAGGAGATGCATGTCTTGAGAGGAGAGGTTCCAATAAGATAGCTAAGCTGACTACAACAATCCATTCTCATTAATCAGTGAGAGTGAGGTCTTGATAAAACAATTAAGAGCAGAAAATGTGATATAACATAATGTGCAACATGATGTATCAGCATTTACTTATCTGTAATAATGTAGCAATAGTCTGGAACTGAGAAGATGTTTTTGTTCACTTGTCTAAAGTTGCACAATAAGATGTTCATAATGATCATGAGACATAATTGAGATCATAATTGGTCAAGGGATAAAAAGTGTTCAAGCTTATAACATGCCTTATACATAAAAAGAAAGTGTTCTAGCTGAATGGGATGAAGAATATGTTCAGAGTCCCAAGGATTCAAAGCCTTTACTATCTAGAATCATGAAAAGTGGACTAGGGTAGTATCAAATATTTTCAAGGTAAGATAAAATGGTGGGATAAAATTATAAAAACATAATTTACCCCTAAGTCAGGGGTCTTGTAGACAATGATTCAAAGTCTTTCATGCGTAGAACCTCTTAAGGTGTATGATGTTCATGGGCTCTAAAAGTTATTCACCATTAGGTTTAGCCAATCAATATGTTCCTGATCCATAGTTTGTTGTGACAATATATGGTCCTAACCAATTAGGCTAAAACTTGCCTTTATTTTTGGGTTTAGCATTCATGTTATTCTAGTTATATTTCAAAACTAAGTCACCAATATCAAATTCTTGATGGAGAACATATTTTTTGTAGCTCCTCTATAATATATTCTAATAGGCCTATATGTTTTCTAGGGCAGCCAAATGCTTACCATCAAGAATCTCTAGTTCATGCAGTCCTGAGGCTCTATAGTCTTCATTATCTTCAATGTGCTTCAGTGATATTCATAATGATGGGATCTCAATCTCAACCAGGATGATAGCTTCAGTGCCAAAAACAAAGGAGTATGGAGTATCTCTAGTTGTGGTGTGATGATTGGTTCTATAATCCCAAAGGGAAAGAAAGAGTTTCAAGTGCTAGTTAAGGCCAATATCATTGACAATCTTCATTAAGATGATTATAATGGTTTTATTTGATGCCTCGACTTGTTTTTTTCATTGTGGGTTATATGGAGTATATTTCTTGTGCTTGATCTTGAATTTTGCATAAACATATTTCACATCTTGGTTCATGAGGGATTCACCATTATTAGATATAATACAGGTTGGGATGCCATATTGATAGATGATATGGTAATGAATGAATTTGGTTATTTATTTCTCAGTGACATAAGTGAGATGAATGGCCTCAATCCACTTGGTAAAGTACTCAATTATAGTCAAAATGTGTTTATGGCCATCTGAAGATGTCAGGTTAATTTTCCTAATGAGATCAAGACCCCATGTTGAGAATGGCCATGGTGTTGTAATCGAATGCAATGGTAAGGAAGGTGCATGTATCAAGTTACCATATTGTTGACAAGGAACACACTTCTTTACATAATTATAAGCATATGTCTCCATTTTGGGCCAATAATAGCCTTTTCTAAGGAGTTTCTTTTCTAGGAAAACACCATTGATATGGGCCCCACATATATCTTCATGAACCTCCTTTAGTCCCAGATTTGATTCTCCCAAAGATAAATAACAAAGAAGCATTCCATCATATCCTTTATGATAAAGCATGTTTCTAAGGAGGGTATAATGTGTTAAGAAATGAAGGAATAGTTTTTTTGGTTATTGGAAAGGTTGGAAACAAATACATGACTATGGAAATAGTTATAAAAATCTTGGTACCATGGTAGCTTAGGTGAGGGAGTAGAATCAGCAACGGTGCATATCCTCTCTAAATCTGATAGAATATGTGCTAGTTGAAGAATATTTTCAATCGAGAACTGATAGTCTTTAGCACTATCATGAATTTGAATCATGGAACCAATTTTTGCCAAGGCATCAGTAGCTTTTTTGTTGACTCATGGAACTTGCTCAAACTATAGAGATTTAAAATGTGTTTTGAGGTTATCAACAATTTGCTTGTAAGGAACAAGCCTATTATCCCTTGTTTGATACTAGTCAATTGTTTGAATTATGATTATCTATGAATCTCCATAAACCTTTAAGCTTTGAATATACAACTATATAGAAAGATAGAACCCTGAAACCAATGCCTCATATTTAGTCATATTATTTGTACACTAAAATTGTATATGGAATGCTTTAGGGAACACATACCCTTATGGATTGATCAATAATATGGCAGCTCTAGACCATCAAGATGTGAAGGATTCATCAAAATAGAGCATCCACTATTCAGGTTCTTATGATGCTTGTTCTATCATCATGATAGAATCATCTGGAAGGTCAAAGCTGAGAGGTTGAGTGGATGTAATAGGAGCTTATGTAAGTTGGTCATCAAGAACATTTCCTTTGATTGCCTTTTGATTATGATACTCAAGATCAAAATCATTAAGGAGCATAATCCATTTAACCATGCATCCTTGAAGAGCTGATTTAGATAAAAGGAACTTGAGAGGATCTACCTGATAATAATAGTTTTGTTATTTAAAATATAATGTCACAATTTTTGAGTGGAAAACACCATAGCTAAACATGCCTTCTCAATAGGCATATAATTATGTTCATAGGTTACCAATGTGCAGCTTAAATAATAAACAACATGCTCCTTACCATGATCATCATGCTGAGCTAAAAGTGCCCCTAATGCATGTTTCAAGGTTGATATATAAAGAAGAAGTGGCTTTCCTTATGTTGGAGATCATAAGACTGGTGGATTTGCCAAGTATGTTTTAAGCTTTGTAAATGCTATCTGACAATATTCATCCCACTAAAATGTTACCCCTTCCTTTAAGAGATAGGTAAATGGGTGGCACTTATCTGCTAATTGATAAATGAACCTACGTATAGACTAGATCTTTCTTTGTAAACCTTACATCTATTAAATATTGATTGGTAGAGGCATTTCCATAATAGTGTTGACCTTTGTAGGGTCGACTTCGATCCCTCATTGTGATATAATTAATCCTAGAAATTTTCTTGATGTGACTCCAAAGACACAATTCTTATGATTCAAGTGGACTTTATATGCATGAATCCTCTTAAATATTATTCATAGAATGTCAAGATGTCTAGCGTTTGTTCTTGATTCTGCTAGTATATCATCAACATAGTCTTCGATAATGGCATGCATCATGTCATGGAAAATGATAGTCATTACATACTGATATGTGGATCCAACATTATTCAAACTAAATTACATGACTTGGTAATGAAATATCCCCCATGGAGTGGTGAACATGGTCTTATGTTTATCTTCAGGGGCTATCTTAATCTAATTGTAACCAAAAAATCCATCTATTAATGATAGCATCTCATACCCAACAGTTGAGTCGATGATCATGTCGATGTTGGGAAAAGTAAAATAATCTTTGGGGAATGATTTATTGATATCAAAAAAATCAGTACAAACACGTATACCTGAGGAATTTTTACTTACTAGTACTATGTTAGAAACCCATTCAGAGTATTCTAGTGGTCTGATAAAATTGGCTCTTAACAAATTTTCCAACATGGCCTTAATTAAAAGGGTGATGCATGGATGAATCTTTCTCAAATTTTGCTTGACTGATTTAGCACCAAGGTGAACAACAAGATGATGCATAACTAAATCTGGGTCAAATCTTGGCATGTCAGAGTATGCCCATGCAAAGATGTCTATATAATCCTTAAGAATGGATATAATATGTTCACATTATACTTCAATAAGAGAAGCTCCAAGATAAATAATTTTGGGATCCTCATGGGTTCCCAAATTTACTTCTATTGTGCTCTCCATAAGGAGTGTGGATCCTTCTTCTAGAATTGTAGGCAATGTATGACCATTTTCCTCTACTATATTTTATTATTATTATTCCTCCCAAACATCCAGAAAATATGAAGAATCATAATCTACCTTCTCAGGTAAAGGCCAATAAGCAAAAACCTCTATAAACTCAAGAGCAAGATGCTCAAATATTTGATGTTGTTCTAAAGAGATATTTGTACTATCTATGGAACTTGGGCTAGATGGGATTTCTACATCTTGAGGGGATGAGCAAACTTTCCCACCTGGGAGCACCTGAAAAAAAGTTTCCACTCAAAGGCTTGTATTTTTCTTTACTTTTTCCTTGATCAATAAGTGCCTCAAAGAGGTTTGCCCCTAAAGATTTCGATGTTTGTTCTTTATTATGACCAAAAAAATTTACCTACTCTCCAAAGTAGGCAAAAGACTTCAATGAAAAATCAAAACCCTACTTATGATCACCAATGGGGAATGAATCTTGTAGTCCCATGTATTCTGCAATCAATTCTTCATTTTGAAACTCATCGAGGCATATGACCAAATTTTACTAATCCCAGTCTATGATTTTAGGATGGAAAAGGCACAGGTTACAGTGAGGGTTTGCTTCAAGATGAGAAGTACCAATGGTAAAGATATAATGCCCTGCTTTAAGAAGGGAAGCACCACTAGGATGGGTTTTTGCTTCAACATGGTAAACTCCAATGGTAAAGATATAATGTCCTACTTCTAGAAGGGAAGCACCACTAGGATGGTTTTTTTCTTCAGGATGGGAAGCTCCAATAGGGGTTATGGTCAATATGTCATTTGTATCAAACAAATCTGAGTTAATTAGATCATCAAAAAGGGTATAATGGGACATTGTGTTGCTAATAGGATTCTCATTACTAATCACTTTATAATAGTCATTATCAAATGTCATGAGGTCATCTTCTAGTGGTTTAAATTTGAGCCCATGATTCCAATTGATAACTCCAGCTAATAAGGGATCTAAAATTCCTTGCACATGTTGGCCAAGACCTTTCCCTATAGAGTCAAGATGATCCATTATCCTATTAGGGATAGGATACTTTGGATTTTGAAAACAATTATCAAGGCCTTCATAACATAATAAATCTCCCTAAGTAAAAGCCTCTCGATATTTCTTTGGTGCAATTATAAATACAAAAACCATATGAAGTTTAGGTTGTTTCTTATTTGATTGCCAAATTTGATTAGGTCTATTAGGAGTCTCATAATTTTTAGGCTTACCAAATTTTTTAGGGGATTTTGGTAATTTTTCAATATGGAGGGCATCTTTCAGATGGTATGTGGAAATGCTTATGTATTTAATACTACCCTACTTCGATAGAGCTGTAGGAAATGGATCAGTTGAAGTGGATGCTAGATCACCAAGGTCTATATAATTAGATGGAGATGGATGAGAAATCATGGATTTGTTCTTCTTTGCAATGAATTCAAAACCTAGGCAATAGTTATAATTATGAAACTCTACTTTAAGATGTTTGCAGTATTGATATGGCTACTGATCAGTTGGAATAGTAACATCGATCCCATCATGGGGAAACTTAAGGCATTGGTGAAGAGTAGATGGAACTACTTGTACTTCATAGATCCAAGGATTACCAAGAAGTATGTTATAAGGAAGCTCAATATCCACAATATGGAATAATGTGTAATTAGAAATAGACCCAACCATGACTAAAAACCAAATTGTAATAGATGACTCCCTCTCAGTGTTGTTGTAAGCCTTGATTGTAATAATTTTTGGTTAAATGTCCTTACCCATATAACCTAATCATCATACCAATTTAATAGATATGATGTTTAGACCTCAATGATTATCTATAAGAACCCACATGATCTTGTGATCCGCAATGATTATCTCAATGTACAGTGGGTTATTGTGGTTTGGGCCAAGGGTGGACATGTCCTTTTGATCAAATGTGATTTCCCAAAATGAAGACAAGTGTCCAAATAGGTTCTAGAAGTGATCAAGGTTTATATCATTAGGCAAAATATACTCTTCTAAAATTTTGTTGAAGATGGTTCTATGGACATCAGACATCTACAAGAGTTCTAATATGGAAATTTGTACAAGGGTCTTATCTAATTGATCTGTTAGACTATAAGACCTCTGAATTATGGATTGAACTATTTTAGTCTTTGTTGGGATAGTATTCAACTTTAGAAATATTGGCACAATGTTCTCATTGGGTTTTATGGAATAAGTGGGTGAAGGGCCCTAGATGGTAACTCATGAGTGTCTAATTATAACTGCACAACCTAGAGGTGGCAAGGAGTTTTTAAAAGAGGAAGGTAAAGGGCCTTGGATAGTGACTCATAGGTGACTAACTATATTGATATAAATTTAGGTCACTGAGAAGCCTTTATAATTATAATAAAGGTGTTATTTTTTAGGATTAGTAACCCATGTAAATGTAGTAGTAGCATTATGATGTGAACTCAACATGGTATTACTAGGGGAGAAGGTAGTGACCCTATAATGATGGGTCCTATGTTATGAGGAACATGAGATTGGCCATGTGGTTTTATAGTAACAGTGGAAATGTGGGTTAAAAAAATATGTCCCACAGTATTATTATAGTCGTAGGGTACATTATTATAGGCCATGTTATTAGTATCAGCATTCAGATCTTGATTATGCTGATTATGTTTCTGACCTTTTTGTTGGTTTTGATTCTACCTCTATCCTTGATTGTGGCCATTTTGATTATTTCTTGGTGGTGGTGGATCATGTCCAGGAAAGGGGTCTTTGTAGATTCCCATATCTAGATTTGTGTCTTGATTAGGGGCTAACTTAGTTTATAGTTCACCACTTTCAATAAAGTCCTCAATAATATGTCATAATTAAATGTAATGATATGCACCATGACCAAAAACATGATGAAAGTTACACCATTCATTCTCTTTATACCAATATGGTTTTGGTTGATATTGAGGAAATGACCTTGATACTAGCCATACAATTAAATTAGTTGTGTTGAGCTTTTGTAACACTATTTCCACTGATTCTCCTAACTTGCTAAAGACTCTAAATTTTTTATGAAATGTCCTTCCTATAAGTTGTCTCTATAATTTAGGTAGTGGATTTGGGGGAGTTAATTGTACATTTGAAGGAGGTATAGCATGTACCATTTGTACATGTTTTATTTTAGTCACCCCATTTCCAACCATGTCCTTATTTTTGCTAAATCCTTTAGGTTTATCCTGCATAACTATTTGAGCTGGTGATTTAATCTAATTAGACACTTGACCTTACACAAAAATATTAACATGGACCTTAGCAATAAGAGCCTTATCAATCTACACTCCTTTGTCAATAATTTATTCAAATGAGTTAGCACAAGCTAACCATAGATTATGCATAGCTATAGGATGCAAATTCTATGGAAAGATATCAACAAACTATGTGTCTAGTAAATTACGTTGAAAGTGGCCTACCAATGATCTCCACTTTTCTATATATGTGGAAAAACTTTCACCATCACGTTGATTGTCTTTTCATAAGTCAAAAATGGTTAATTCATGTTTTATGCTGTATGAGAAATGGTTAACAAACTTTTTTGATAGGTCCTTCCAATCCACAATTGATCCCTTGGGTAGTTTAATTAGAAAATTAAGCGCTTATCCCGCTAAACTTCATGGAAATAGTCATAGTAAGTACTTGTTATTATAAGCAACCTCTTGATATAAGATGAAGAATCCCTGTATGTATTCATATGGATCTCCTTTTCCTTTGTACTTATCAAATTTGGGTGCCTCAAAATGAGGTTGAAAGGGGTTTTGGAGAATAGATAAATCAAATGGATATGGGCATATCTCATTGAATTTGTACTTTTTGACTCTATTAATCATCTCCAATATTTGAATAATTTCCTTCATAGAATTTCATTCTTGCATGTTTGGTGCATTTATGGATTGAATAAGATGTTGTTGGGGTGGAATGTGTGCCTAGTTTCATTGTTGTTGGGGTGGAATGTGCCCCTCATTTTATTTTTATTGGGGTGGATTGTGCCCCTAGTTTTATTGTTGTTGGGGTCGAATGTGCCCCTAGTTTTGTTGTTGTTGAGGTGGAATGTGCCCCTAGTTTTGTTGTTATTGGGGTGGAATGTGCCCCTAGTTTTATTGTTGTTGGGGTGGAATGTGCCCTTGGTTTTGTATCGATCTATAGGGAGTGTATACCTTTCAATCCATGACTTGGTTTTGATTTTTTCCTTGAGTTGAGAACATAGGACGTTGATTATTGGATTTTAAAACATTCATTGAATTTGGATGTTTCATACTTTGTTGATTTTGGAAATTTTTATGTTTATTTAGCAAATTTTGGGTTGGTTGAAAACAACTAGTCAAATTGTCTTGAGAGATTTCCTCAATTAAAACTGAATGTTTTGGGTTTTTAGTTTGTAAAGTAATAAGAGCTTCTTGATGATTGAATAATGTATGTTTATTGTTAAATGGAACAATTTTTAAGGTCTATTGTAACTTTAACTATTCATTTAGATTACCTTGATCCACTATGATAATGTCCTCATCCAATATTTGTTGTGTACTTTCAACCACATTTCCTTGTTCTTTCGAAGCATTATTGTGAATTAAAGTGGCAACTAGGGAGTCAGTTAAGTCTATGGCAAGTTGATCTACATATCATTGAATTATTATCTTGATCTTAGCTAGAAGATCTAGATGTATGGGTTTTGATTCTATTTGTATTTTCTTTCCTTTATTAGAGGAAGAAGTTATGTCTATTTGTGCAAAATCTTTCTCTTTTCATTGTTGTTATCCTTCTCTAACTAAGGTATGTAATTGTTCTATAGGAAAGTCAAAAGGTAGTCTATCACTTGATTACATCAATCTAAGAAGGTATTCATCCTAATATTCTTGGGGTTGATATTCATTGTAATCATCTTTAGATCTTATTGTTGTGTGGATATCATTAAAAACAATGGGGTTATCTTGAACATCATAAAATTTCTCATCTTCATAACTAAGGACACAAGAGGCCCCACTACGAGTCAACCTTTGAGTCATGTCTAAAAGAGTTGTTCTATGTGTTTGGCAAACTTTGGACCAATACTTGGAAACCAAACAAAGTATGCTTTGGTTTTCTTCTAAACAAATAAGCAAGGTACCAATGAGACTATAAGGGAAGGTTGTTTGAAACCACACAGAATTTATAATATTTAGTTCACAAGTTTACTCAACCTTTGGTAAGGTTGAAATTTTATAAATCAGAAGAGAGTAAGGTAATCAAAGACCCAAGATGAAAACTAATACACCAAATCCTAGATCTCTGTGATACGCCCATATTGTAAAATCTAGCTTCGACTTTGAAAAGTTGACCCTATAATTTTGGAGGAAATCTCTCTAGATTTAGAAGAAGATAAAATGGGCCAATAAACTCAAGATGTAAAAAAATACATAAATCATTAAGTATAAATCTAGGACCAAATAGGCAGCACAACGTCACCACATGATTCCAGTAGGATAAAATATGTTTTAGGTCTCAAATCATGAATGATACACAAGATGAAATAAGTCCACCATGATTATAATGTGATTGTGAGTCTTAATAAATGACCTTAAATCCAAATGGAAAATTGAACCCAAGTTAGAATAAGCTTCATGTGCAAATGGTGAACCCACTTTGACATACCAAGCCTTATAAATCAGAAAGGTTCAATTTTGAATGTGGATTATAAATGAAGGATTTGATCAAATTAGGTAAAATATCTATACTCAATTAGGTAGCATGACGGTGCCAAAGTGGATGACATGACATAAAGTTTTTGATAACAAGTTGAACAAGGAAAAGATGAATTTTCCATTTGGATAATGTAATGCCTCCCTTGCCCAAGAAAATTGAGGACAATGTGTTTTGGTTAAGTTCATTACATTAAAAATTAGTTTTAGACACAAATCAAGACCAAGTAAGTTCATGACAAAAAATAAACATCTTAATTCTAAACTGACAAGGTATGGCAAAGTGGGGTCTATTAAACTAACAAGTTTTTGATTATTTTAGGGGAATTAATTTCATAATGAATTTCACATAAAATGATGCAAAAGACAAGCATAAAAATTGGGTGATCATGGAAATGGCTAGTTGTAAAATTATCTAGTCCTTTTTATAACCACTACATCTTATTGTTCACTCAGTGTAATGCGATGTCCAAATACAGATACGTCTTATGTGAAAATCCAATTAGGATCCAAATGAATTCAATGCTAGGAGGTGAAATATTGGGTCAAAGCATCCCTAAATAACTTGTAGGAGGTAATGACATCCCTTTTGCAAGTTAATTTTACATTAAAATAAAGAAAGTATAAAATAGAAAAACTTTAGGGTCACTTTCAAGGTCACCCAAAATTTGATGAGTTTTTAGGCAGTGCTTTAGATGGCATTACTTCTAAGCCTTGGATTAGGCTATTTTCAATAGTAATGGTGCTTTTGATTCCAAGGGTTCCCTAAAGGGGACAAATAGAGGAGCATACATGCATCATCCCTCTTTTTGCTAAGCAAGATTTAGATAAAGAAACTATTAAAGACAAAAAAATTAGAATGATGAGTTCATTTTTAAGCCCAAATAAAAATGAGGTGGTATTCATTTGACCCCTTGGTCTTAATATTGTGAACTTTGAAAACATTAATTTAAGCATCTAAATTTTTCATTAAACACCAAAACAAAGTTTCTAATTGATTTTTAAGCATGCCAAAGGTGATCTAAAACATGTTTATAGAAAAATTCAAGATTGGTCTTACAACAAAAATGTTAGCATGTTATTTAGCCTAGAATCTATTTTAG
The DNA here is from genome assembly GCA_037957365.1 of Torreya grandis. Classification (NCBI taxonomy): domain Eukaryota; kingdom Viridiplantae; phylum Streptophyta; class Pinopsida; order Cupressales; family Taxaceae; genus Torreya; species Torreya grandis. The sequence goes on from JARHVA010006830.1 coordinate 526,725, forward strand.
GTTTGAAACAATAAACTTTAGGAAAAGAGCTCTCAGGTCTATGTTTTAAGAAAAACATAGTGACTGACATCGGTTATATACAACCGATAATGGTTACTATTGCTAATCCATGTCAATTATCTAGCCGACATTAGTTATACCAATGTGACCATCGACATGTATCTAACCAATGTCAATTTTACTAATTGATGTCGGTTAAGCTATGTAATCGATATCATTTTTACTAGCCAATGTCAGTTTTTGTGTAAATATGTGGCAAACAAAAATGGTAAAATAAAGTTAGAAAATTAATTTGTAAGAGTTTTAAGGGTCCAAATAAATATTTTAAAGGTGAAAAATGATCCTCTTACAGTGTGAGATGTGTCTAGTCCCATTGGGCATGCCAAGATGTAGAGAGGATTACAAAGCAATTTAGTCAAGCATTAGTCCATAAATAATGAAAAATGCATAAATAACTAACTAACTAAGCCTATATATTCCTATGGGAATTACAAAGGATATCAAGAAACAAAATGAAATAAAGAAACATCATATTACCTTCCCAAATGGATTCACCATACCTATGTGGATCAAAAGCATGTTCTCCCTTGATCAAGCATCTTTATCTTTGTCAACAAAGGTGGAAAACTCCTCTAATGTGTCAAGAACACTCCATAAAACCTAGGGTCATGATTCCAAATCACTAAACTAGCCTATCAACTAAGATTTCAAACAAAATTGGTGATCAAATGCAAAGGATTGTGGAAAAAAATTAATATTATAACTTTGTAATATTCAAGATTTTTTATTCATGTCCATGGCCTCTCTATTTATATATTTTTGAGATTGATCATGGTCAACAATGACCATCCATCTCAAGAGGCATGGGAGGCATTAACTAGGCATGGCTGACCCATAATCTTGATATTTGTGGCATTTATGGCCTAGGGATGTCTTCCCAAGAAATGATGTCACCTAATGATGTAGTTAATAGGAATAAATTTAAAAAAATAAATATTCAACAACTCTCATGGAAAATACAATTATGCTCTTGATTTGGATTAATTAGCCTTGAACAAGGTTAATCAAAATTTGTGTAAATATTTAAAAATTGTCCCTCAATTAATCAAAATGGTTAGAAAGTCATATTACTAAGTTGTAATTTGACTCAAGAAGAATTAAAAGGTGACATTAGATGTGACAGAACCATATTTATATTTAGGATGTTTCCAACATAAACTAATAAAGGTATGTGGTGTGTACCAATGAATTTAGGATAAAAGAGTGATCCAAAACACAAAAGGCAAAATCATCATTTTGACTCAAAATGAATTGATCAAAGTTAGCTGACCCATAAATTACATTACCCTATTTAGGGATACTTTGACCTAATTTTGCACTTGTAAATGACATGTTCAAACCATTTAGTTCATTTTATGAATTTTGACCTAAAATGTGCAATAGAGTGCAATTCGAGTAAGATTGACAATTTCAACACAAATGGTGTTAGGAATTGGATATCTATAGCTGAGAGCAATAAAACAATGGTTAGTTTTAGTTTGATGAATTTTTTTAAAAAATATTTATTTTGTATTTTTTCTAAACCAACATTATATACCCTTACATACAATTTTATACTTTGAACACATTTAAAAATTGAATAAAACAATTTTTCCTTCATTGTATCTACAATCTTCTTGAATGTAACAATATTGTATTATCTTATCTAATATATAAAATGAACAACACTATTACAAAGAAATTAAATATAATTTAAAATCCAAAATAAATTTACTTAAATGTTAAAAAGTATGATAATTTATCCTAAATCATTAAAAAAAAATCCCTTTATTCATATATCTTAAAAAATTATTATACAAACTCCTATAAAATTCTCTTCAACACACCAACAATGACTTATAGTCCATTTATTCACTATCTTCATTTGATCATAATATTGTGGTTGAAAATTTATAAATCTATTTATATATTTATAATAGTATTTCCTTCTTGTTTCATGAGCCAAAGATCTCTCAAAAAACTTGAAACTCATCCGACTATGCTTTATTTGGTCATTTTCCTATGTTGCATAACTTTAAGTTAGGTTTAAGATAGATTTAGGTTGCATTAATGATTTAGGTACATAAAATACATGATTATATACCATAAAGACCCATTTAATAAGGATAAATATCTTTACAAGATACAAACACCTTCCAAACTCTTAATAACAAATTCCAATTTTTGAATTTCTAATTTCAAAGGGAAACCTAGAAATACCACCAAATGACCTAAATAGAGAATGAAACCTACACAATGCTTATTATTGAGGAAACATGACCTATTATACATTATAAGTTAAAAAAACAAACATAATTTGGCTAATTATAAGCCTACACCTACATTCAAATACTAGGGAACAAAAGAATTATTAATGAGGTAATGCACCAATATCTTTAAGACTGATGTCATGCTTGGATGTCTTTGTAGGTGTCATCTAAGTTTCATCATCAAGTATATGGTTCTAACACTTGATCAAGTATTTAAATTACTACCTATCTATGTTCTTATTCACCACCTTATTGTCTAGAGTGGCTTTAATTTAATCTTGTTGTGCCTTTGGTAACTGTTGATCCCAATTGATGGTATGATCATTTTTACCTTTAGATGATTTATCTAAATTAATATATATTTTTGAATTATAAATATATGAAAAATTAAAAATGGGTGAGATTATAATTCCAAATCTAATCTATACGTCATAGGCATTCTCATAAATTATCCTTATTTTCTTACAACATCCAATTTTCTTCAACATTAACTTGTTATATTCATGCCTAGGGAATATTTTTTACTAAGATGTGAAAGTACTAGATCACCAAAATCAAAATTTACTTATTTTGTTCACATATCAATAATTCTCTAATACTTTTACTCAATTCTATCTATTGTTAGACCTACTAATGTAACTCTTATATAGCTATAGCAAAATCCTCACCTTTTACACTTATTTTCTACTACTTTCCCAAGTTAATCATCTCATAAATGCGTCTTGGATGGATTCAATACATAATTTAGAATATTATATAACATGTACTTATATTTGGAGAATCAATATATGAAAATTCTACTTAGCTAGTGTTTGATCCCATTGTTTTGGATGATCACTTACCAAAATCCTAAGTATGTTTCTAAGAATTCTATTGAGAAATTAAATTTTATCATTAATTTTAGGATTGTAAGCTGAGATAAAGCTTAAATATTTCCCAAAATTCTTTTATAGTTTCCTCTAAAAAATTCTAACAAATTTTGTATCCCTATCAGATATAATACTTCATGAAATCTCATACAATCTCACTACTTCCTTGAAGAACATGTTTATAATGTTAGTTGGATCACTTAGTTTTGTACAAGTTATAGATTATGTCATCCTTAAAAACATATCAAAGACAAAATATATAAATCCATTACCTTTTTGTTTCTTTGGTATCCCAAGCCAAAATTCCATACTCAAAGAATCTCATGGCCTACTAGGAATATACAATTATTTATATAGGTCTAAATATGAATTTTGTCCTATAGCATGTTGACATATTATGTACCTTTGTACAAACCTCTTTACATCAGCTAGAATTCCTAGCCAATAATAATGTCCACTTAATTGATCAAGTTTTTTTGTTTTCCTCAAGTGTCCTACCAATATGCCACTAAGTTTTTCCTTTAGTATATTTTCTCTGATTGACCATATTGGTATGCATAGATGTATAACCTTGAATATAAGTCCCTATTATTGCATAAAATACATCCATGGTATCCTATTCCTTTTTACTATATTCTCACATTATTTAGAAGCCTCTTCAAAATCAGGATCTCCTCTATACTAGTCATTTAATGAATCAAATCCCAAGACATTCAATTTAGACTCATACATAATCAAGTTTCTTTTGATTAATGCATCTAAAAATTTAATATCATGCCCACTTTTATGCTTACTAACAAAATAAAAACATTACAAAAATTTAACCCATTTTATATGTCATTGAATTAATTTAGTTTCACTGCTAATTAATTGTAAGGCATGGTTATCTGTATATAACACAAAATCTTAGGGCAACAAATAGTGTCTCCATTTATTCAAGGATTGGAAAATAACATAATGTTATTGTTCATATGTTGAATATTTATTATTTACCTCGTTTTTATTTTCATTGAAGTATGAAATTATTTTTCCCTCTTCGCTCAAAATAGCTCCTATAGTAGTTCCACTATTATATAACTCTAGTTGGAAAAGGTTACTAAAATTAGGGAAAGCTAATATTAGTTATTTTGTGATATTTTTATTTAGAAACTAAAAACTTATCTTAGTTACCTAGTCCATTGAAATTTATTTTTGTTTCTTATGATAGTTTCCACTATTGAAGCACAAATGCCACTAAAATATCTTATAAACTTTCTATAAAAAATATCCAAACCATGAAAAATTGTTACCTCAAATAAAATCCTTGGAGTAGGCCATTATACTATGGATTTGACATTTTATTTGTCCATCTTCAATACCTCTTAGGAAATGACAAATCCCAAATAGTTTAACTCTATCTTCATTAAAGTGTGCTTCTTGAGATTGATTACCAATTTTTTTTATTGTATATTGTTTAAGACCATTCTAAGGTGTTAAATATGATCTTCCTTTAAATGGATGTAAATCAAAATATCATCTAGGTAAGTAATTACAAATTTACCTATGAAATCTTTGAGCACCAAATTAATTATCCTCATGAAGGTGCTTAGTACATTAGTTAGCCCAAATGACATTATAATCCATGAATATAGTCCGTCATTGGTCTTAAATATTGTTTTATATTCATATCTCTCTATAATCCTAATTTTATGATATCCAATTTTAAAATTTATATTACAGAAATACCTTGCACCACATAAGCAATCCATTAGATCATTAATTCTAAGAAAAGTAAATATATATTTAATTGTAATATTTTTTATAGCTATCGAATCAGTACACATTCTCCATCCTCCATACCTATTATGGGTTAGGACTATTGGAATATTAAAAGGACCTAAATGTTTTCTTATTAGGCCTTTGTCTAAAAATTATTTCATTTGTTTATTTATTTCCTCATTCTTTTTTGGTGTCATCATGTAGTCTACCATGTTTGGTAGATTATCTCCTATAATGAGGTCTATGTGATGACCAATTATTCTCATTTTACAAGTCATCCACAACAATATAAATAAACTCATTCAACAAATTTGGTATTTCTAGAGGTAGATTAGATAATTTTGTGGTTCTAACATTTGTTTTAGGTCTGCTAACTAATGCATAAATTACCACTTATTTAATGATTTCATACAAGAGTATTTCTCAATTTTTAGTATCACCTTAGGATTTTATTCTAATATTTTATTTTATTCTTTCAATGGTATGCATGTGTGATTTCTTTCATATTTCTCAAAAGAGTAAGTATTGCTTGATAATGAACCCAAAAACTATCAAGACAATAACTTATCAATAGGCAAAGCTTTTGTAATAATAACTTGTATTGATTTGTATTGAATGAATTAAAATAATTAAAAACATAAACCATGCTTAAATAAGCCTCAAATCATAATTAGATTTGAAATGATAAAATTTAAGAAAAAAACTAAAATCTAAAAAAATGTCTATTTTTAGTAGCTACTATTTATTGTAGTTTCACATACAAGTGCAGGTAGCTCTAAAAAATCTCCTAAAAGAATATAAAATCTATAATTACTATATGATATGAAATTTAACTAAATTTTATGTCTATTCCTAATAATGTTCAATATCTAAAAGTAGAAAATTCTTGAAAAATCATTAAATGGTAATTTTAGACCCTTAGATGATCGCATATGACCTTTAAAAAATGTTGAAAACAACTCTAAGTGGATATGATGGCTTAGATCAGCAATAAAAAAATTTAGTTGGTATTTTTTATCATGTGAAAGAGATAAAATGGAGATATCAATCAAAAGTTATGGCCTCTAGAAGATTGGCCTATTTGTTTTGCATCATTCTCTTTTAATTAAAAATAACTCAGCGCTTACAAATTTCCCTTATTGTATTGCTACCATTTTTATTTCTCAATATTTTTCATCTCTCATTCTATAATCCAAGTGTTTTCTTCTTAATACAATCCTTCCTACTGAACCAAACACCTATTATAAATCCCTTGCCTTGTACTCGTTATCTTCATATCCAAACCTGTACCAGTTTTTCCTTCTTTGGAAGTTGATACTACCAATTTACTTCTTCATCTTCATCACATTCACCATATTCTACATGGAATTCATATAAATTTTAAACATTAAATACTAGGGATATATCAAAATTCTATGGTAAATTGACTTCATAAACATTGTCATTGATTTTTCTTCATAATTTTAAATGGTCCAACTTTCTTATACTTTAACTTGTTGTATGTGCCTTTTAGAAATATTTCTTTCCTCAAGTAAACCATTACAAACTCTCATTCTTAAAATACCTTGGATCTTCTTCTAACATCTACTGACACTTTATATTTCTCATTACTTTCTTGCAACTTTATTCGTACTCCTTACAACTAATACATAGGTTCTACAAATGCTTCTACATCATCACTAATTTGATCTACAATTGGTAATTATAACAAATATAAAATACCCATAGGATTTATTCATTAAACAATTTGAAATGGTGACTTTCCTATTGATTTATTCACTGAACTATTATATGCAAACTTATCTTATGGTAAACCCAAGTCCCATTACTTGGGCCTCTCCCCCAAGATGCATCTCAACAAATTTCCCAAGCTCCTATTCATAACTTATGTCTATCCATATGTTTGTGTGTGATATGCACTACTAAATTATATATTAGTACCAATATTCTTACACAAATCCCTCTAAAACTAACTTAGAAATTTTATGTCCCTATCTAAAGTAATAGTTTTTAGAATACCATTGAATCTCACAATATCATTAAAAAATAATTTTGAAACTCTAGTAGCATAATTGGTTTTATTAAATGTAATGAAATGAACCATATTAGAAAATATATCTATAACAAAAAAATTGAAACATTTATTCTATGTGTGTTTGGTAATAAAAACACAAAATCCATACTCAAATGTGTCGATGGTCCTCTTAGAACCCGTAATAGCATGTATAGTCTAGTATTTTGTGCATGTCCTTTTACCACGTGACATATCCTGCATCTTGAAACATACCCTGTCACATTTCTCTTAATCTTTGGCCAAAATTACTTTTCCTCCACCAAATCTATTATCTTCGTCTTATCAAAATGTCTATCCAAACTACCATTATGTAATTCTCTTATTATATTATCTCGTAGAGACCAAACTAGAATGCATAATTGTTTTCCTTTGAAGAGTTAACCTTCTTATATAAGACAATCACTATGAATAGTATATATCCCACTACTTAATGGATTCTTTAACTACTCAACTATATTGCCAAAATATGGATCAATATCATATAATTCTTTGATAACTTCAAATCCAACTACTTCACTCACCATAGTAGTTAATAATGCTAATATATTACTCAATACATCAGCTACATGATTATATTTTCCTAATTTATGTTTGAATACAAAAGTATACCCTTGCAAGAAAGATACCCACTTTGCATGCCTACTATTCAACTCCTTTTGTATATTCACATACTTCAAGGCCTCATGATATATAAATAGGATAAACTCATTAGGCACCAAGTAATTCCTCCAATGTCTTAATTCTTGTACAATTGCATAAAGTTCAACATCATAGGTAGAATAATTTGTTCTTACCTCATTCAATTTCTCACTTAAATATGCTATTGGTTTTCCTTCTTGACTCAACATAGCACCAATTCCCATAAAAAAGAATCACAATCAACCTCAAACACTTTTTAAAATATGGTAATGCTAAATTACTCTTTATTTAATCTTTTTCTTCAAAAATTCAAAGCTTTCTATGGCTACTCTATTCCATGCAAATTCCTTCCCTCTCATGCAATTTGTTACTAGTGCCACAATACTACTAAAATTTTTAATAAATTTTCTATAAAAAGTTGTTAAAGCATGGAAACTTCTCACCTCTGAAATACTTATTGGATTATTCCACTAAATAGTTGCCTTTATATTTCTTCATCCATTTTCACTCCATTTCTTGAAACTACAAATCCAAAAAATACCAAACTATTCTTCATAAAGTTGTACTTCTTCAAATTTGCATACAATTTCTAGGTTTTTAACAAATCGAGTACCATTATCAAATGTTGTAAGTGTTATTCTTTAGTCTTACTAAATATTAAAATGTCATCAAAATAAATAACCATAAAATTACCAATATATTCTCATAGAATTGTATTCATCACCCTCAAAAATGTGATAGGTGAATTAGATAATCCAAATGACATCAACATCCACTCATATAAGCCATCCATAGTCTTAAATGCATTTTTTCACTCATCTCCTTCATGAATTTTAATATGATAATATCCACTCCTTAGATTAGTCTTGGTAAAATATTTTACTCTTACAAGCACATCCATCATATCATCTAAACAAGGAACATGAAACCTTTACTTATTGTAATTTTATTAATTTCTTTACTATCCACACACATTCTCTATCCTCCACTTTTATTTGTATTTATAAATGCTTGTGTTTCACATGGAATCATACTCTTCCTTATCACCTTATTTCTTATCAATTTAGTAACCTGTTTATTTAATTATACATGTTCCATTAGAATCATCCTATAAGTTGTTTGATTGGGTAGCGCTGATCCTGGAATGAAATCAATGTGATGATAAATATCTCTCTTTGATGGTAAACCATCCAGTAATTCATGAGGCACAAAATCAAAATATTATTTCAACACTCTTTTTGCTTCTATTGGTATTGGCACCATTTTTTTTCCTCATTATTTGTTACTAATACGTAACAATAACCTACCACCTTCATATCTTGGATAAATTCTTTAGTAGAGAGCATTCTTTATGCCTTGTTTTCCTCTTTAAAAAGTAACAAAATTGCCTTTGTACCACCTTTCCAAAAAGTGTACATGTTATTTTCTTCATCAAGAATTACTTTCCTATCAAATTTCCATGGTCTTCCCAATAACACATGGCATACATCCATTGGAATAACATCATACCATATTTCATCATTATAACATTTTCCTATAGAAAACTTAATTAAGCACCTTTTATCTACTATAACTTCATTCCCTTTCTTAAACCATGAAATCTAATAAGGATTAGGATGATTTTCACATTGCAAATTTAGTTTCTCTATCATTTCTTTAGAAACCATATTTTCACAACTACCACCATCTGTAATTACTTTGCATGCCTTTCCACCAAAAATACATCTTGTTCAAAAAATATTTGATCATAGCAATGCATCACCAACTTCTTTATTCTACACTTGTTCCTTCCTTGGAATGATCACTATTATTCTCATCATAAGATTATCTCCAACATCTATTGGTACAACTTTAGTAGTTTTCTCTTCAATCTCAGCCCTAATTAGATTCACTCTTGGGTGATATTTTTGCCTCCCTTCTTGATCTTGATAGTTTAGACACTCAAATTATTTTTTCCCTTATTCTCCACATCTATAATAGACATAAGATATATTATTATTTTAAAACCATCCTCCAACACCACCATAACCTCATCCTATCTGAAACCCTCTTCATCTTTATTGGTATTAAAACCTTTGCCTATTATCATCTTACCTTTTTACACCACATGATGATTCACCTCTATTGGTATTAGACCCACATCTGGTATTATTAAACCCACCTCCTCTCCTATTTGGAGGGGATCCACCTCTTCTTAGACTAAGAGACATTCTTCTAAAATTTTACCTATTTTATTTTTCTTTTGCATTCAAAGCTAATTGATAAGCCTCCTTAATGAAAAGTATTTTATGTATGCTTGATTCATCTTGAATAATAAATTTCAAACCATTTGCATACCTTACATCCATAATATCTTCTATTTCATCATTCTCCACTCATTTGGAAAGCTTATAAAACTCATCTATATACTCATGTATACTATGATCTTTTTCCTCAAGTTTTGAAATGCTCTATATAGAGTTTGTGCATAATCCACAAGAAATTTCTCCCTCAGCTAATTCTCCATGTTTTTCTACATATTAATCTTATATTTACCTTTTCTCTTTTTCTCTTTTGATAGGTGATCCCACCAAATCATCGCATCACCTTTTTATTTCATGCATACACACTTTACCTTCTCATATTCTCTCATAGCCTTCCACTTGAGAACTTCTCCATGTTATTCATATAATCTATCAACCCTTCTAGTTATAAAAATTTTCCATAATTTGGAACATCAACTTTTATTCCTTCATTTCTTCCATCTAAAGCTTGAATGATCCTCTCTTCCATCGATGGTGGTTGCTCTTGTTGTTATTATTTTTTATAAACTTCTTCATCATGATATGTGTCTTCCTCAACACCACCTTGTCTTCTTCTTTGATTGGTGATAACCTCAGTCAATTGTTCCACTTACCTCTATAGCTCTTATATAGTCTAGTTCATCTGTGCAATACCTCCTCATCCTCTCACCATGTCTTACATCACCAAGATTTGAACTTGCCATAATACCAAATAATGAACCTAAAAAATATAAAGACAATAATTTATCAATAGGTAAAGCTTATTAAATAATAACTTGTATTGATTCATATTTAATGAATTAAAAAAATTAAAAACCCAAACCATGCTTAAATAAGCCTCAACTTAGAATTAGAGTTGACATCAAAAAATTCAAAAAAACTAAAATAATAAAATGTCTATTTTTAGTAGCTACTATTTATAGTAAGTTTCACATGCAAGTGTGTGCAAATCTAAAAATATCCAAAAATAAACTAAACACTATTATTACATTATGGTACAAAATTAAACTTATGTTGATGTCTAGTCTTAAAAATATATGATTTTTAAAAATAGAAATTTCCCAAAAAATTCATTAAATAGCAATTTTATACCCTCATAATATCATGTATGGCCTCCACAAAATATAAAAAATAACTCTAAGTGGATATGGCAGCTTAGGTTAGCAATGAAATTTTCAATGTGGTCTTTTTAGGACGTGGAAGAGCTCAAATGGTGCTACGGGTCAAAATTTATGGCCTCTGAAATATTAGCCAATTTTTTTACATCAAATTTTGTCATGATGTTTATATTTCCCATAAAATTACCAAGGTCTTCCCAATAGGACATGGCATACATCCATGGGCATGACGTTACGTAACACATCATCCTTATAACTACCTATTTTAAACACCACTTTTTATTATTCATTTACCAAGACTTGGTGTCCCTTTTATAGATATGAAACCTTGTATGGAGAGGGGTGTGTTACTATTTTCAACAATAACATGTCAACCATTTCTAAACATACTATATTATCAATACTTAAATTATCTATAATTACCTTGTAGCATTTACCTTTAGACTTGCAGGTGGTTCTAAATAATGTCTTCCTCTATGTAGGATCCTTGATCTCATTGTTTCTCTTGAGCATACCCTCTTCATAAACATATACTCTCTAAAATTAGGTGCATCCTCATGAGAAGATGATCCCACACTCTCCTCATTATCTTGGAAAATTTAAGCACTAACTTGACTAGTTGAAGGATTATCTAGATACTCATAACATCTATCCCATATTTGTTGCATTATAAACACCTACTTATGAAGCCTCTTCCTTTGACTCTTATGAATAGTATCCTACCTATGAATGAGTAACCACCTCTTATGGTTTGACATTGAATTTTTGAACTACTATCTTCTTCATTATGGATCTACAGTTGATTCCCTCCACCATGGTGTACTCTATCTCTATAATATCTACCTATACCTATTGAATGTTGAGTATGCTTCCAAAATAATTTCTCTTATATTTTAAGGGTATTTTGGTACCTTTCTTTAGTTGATCTTGGATATATAAGGATAATATCATCTTATATGTTAAACCTTGACCTATTTAAATATCTAGCCATGTTTTCATCATCTTATTATATATGTCCTTCATTTATGGTTATATTATAGAACCCCTCTATATAATCCTTCACTATCATGTTCTTTTGCCTTAGGGTTTAAATGTTCATGAATAGATTGGTCTCATAATAATTTTAAATGAGTTTACCTTTGTGTTTTTCCATCATTCTATCCCAAATCTTGATATGTGATTTACCTTTCCTTCTTCTCTCATCTTGAACTCCATCCAACCAAAGGGATGCATGACCTATCTATATTGTAATGACAAAATTTAGTTCATTTTCATCCTTTATTCCCTCATTTTTAAAATACTTGTCCATAACATTTATCCAATCAACTAATTCCTCTACATTCAATATGCCTTTGTACATAGGTACTTTTAGCTTGGGTTTTGAATTAACTCCCATTCCTACTCTGATAAATATCTCTTCTACCATATCTTATCCTTCTTATTTTTCTACATCTTATTCTTAAGGCCTTTCCTATTTTATATCATTGACATATCCTATATAAATTCCCCTACTATGATTGAAATCAATGTCTTACAAACAATCTTGAATATTTCCCATTTCATCTATTAACATTATTTTAATAGATTACCTCCTCTAGCCTACTTTTCCTCTGAAGCTAGATACTGTATTTACTAGATTTTATATTAAATATTATTATTAATTCATTTATTGATTTATTAATCAAATTTTGGAAAGCTAAAATTATGCTATAATATTGATAGGGTGTAAGGGGGTCCTTAAGATCTTTGACTTTTTAGTAAACTGAATTGATTAATAGGATTGAAGTCTTTCTACTAGGGATATTTGTTCATTTTACACTTCAATGCACAAATAAAAATATTATAATCATAAAAATGTATCCACATATTCATTTTTATGTCATACCAATTCATCATATCCATTGATACCTTAATCCTTGCTTAGAAGTCTAAGACATGCACAATAGGATTTTCTAGATATGGAAACTAGGTCTACAAACTATAAAATTGATACAAATTCAATTTTAAGTACCTTAAATAATTTAAATGACATTAAAAATTTCACAAAAATAATCTCTTATCTATACAAATTTATAAATAATTTGGATTTTTTTTTGTAAATATACCCTTTTTAGGACTATTGCATAAGGTAATTAATAGTAATCTATAGGTTTGTAGTTTTAAAAACATAATATCATCCTTTGTATGGATCTTAAATTTATGGAATAATATTTATCCTTTGAAATCATATCTCTTCAACTATTACTCAATGTTTTTTTAATTTTTAATTGTTCAACCAAAATATCTAAAGGGTTTTGTATCTCAAAACCCTAAACTAGAGTTTGCCTTCTACTAAGAGGTTGAGAGCAATAAAATAATGGATAATTTGAGTTTGATCAACTATATTTAAATTATTTATATTTTATGTGGTTTTACCCCCCATTATATACCCTTACATAAAATTTTAAAATTTGAAAAAATCTAAAAAGTGAATAAAATAATGTTTCATTGATTGTATCTACAATATTCTTTAATGTAATAGACCTGTATTATCTTACAGAACATTTAACATGAATAATTTTGTTCAAAATAACTTTAATATAATTTTAAATACAAAATACATTCACTTAAATGTTCAAAATTATTATAATGTATCCAAAATCCTAAAAAATGTTATCTTTATTCATATATCTTAAAAAATGTTTCATAGAGTCCTACAAAATTTTCTCCCACACACCAACAAAAAAATTTTACTCTATCCTTTATTCATTACTTTTATTACCTCATCCTCTAATCTTTCAAACATTATAAATTTGTTTATATGTATCTAATATTATTTTCTTCTTATTTCATAAGCCAAATATCTTTCAACAAACTTGAAACTCATTCAAACATGCTTAACTTAGTCATTTATATATGTTGCATGAATCTAAGTTTGGTTTAAGAAAATTTTAATATGATTTAATGTATGAGGTACATATACTACATGTTTTTATATGCTAAATACCCCTTATGAAAGGATCAAGATATTTAAAACATATAAAAACCTTAATAACTTAATGTTTTTAGACTCTTAATAACAAATTCAAATCTTTGAATTTCTAATTTTTGTGGGAAACCTAGAAATACCACTATATAACCTATAGATAAAAAATCAAACCTATAAAATTCTTCATATTGAATAAACATTATCTATTAAACCTTTTAAGACCAAAAAACAAACATAATTAAAATACTTACAAGCATGCACCTGCATCACATTTTATGATATTTACAGAGATATTTGAATTGGTGACGATACAATAAAATCATTTTTTTATTCATTAATTAAGAATACTTATCATCTTTAGATAAGCATTATCCCCAAATATTTTATAATTCAAAGATAAGGATAATAAACCTATTCAAAAAAGCACAACTAAACATGAGTGGAAAATCATATCTAGGTTAAAACATAACAACATTATAAGGTTAATGAAATATATATGTTAAAAATAAGACATATTGATAGACAAACAAAATTTAATAATTAATATCAATGTGAATAATACTCAAATAATTAGATAAAATTCATAAACAACATAAAATTTAATATTTTCTCATACATTTTTATAGAGTTCCAAATAACAACTATGAAACTTTGGGTTCTAAGGAAAAACTAATAACATGATATAGTAATGACACATTATCATCAAGGTCAAACTACATCACCATTATGCATGATAAATAAATGAAAAATAGGAACAAGAAAACCATATCTAATTATTGTCATTCATCAAGATTTTAAAGATGCAACATTCTCAGATTATTCTCCACATTGATTACTTTGATCGATAAGAATTGAAGAATTCAATATTGGTGCCTCAACCATACAATCATAAATTTGAAACCCAATCACAGGTTTTCTTTAATTATAATTAACAAGACCTAAAAAAAATTTAGAATAGATCTTAAAAATAAAATACACATTTATTAATGAAATGAGCTTGATTGGATAAAATTTGCTACAAAAAATAGACTATAGACTTTGACAAACATTTATAGAAAATTTAAACATGAATTTTTTTAATATATATATGATTTTGGTTTGATATTTAATTCAACTAATTCTTATTAGTGATAGACCACCATACAATAGTAATGTATGTGCAAACATATTGATAAAATAATTCACAACATTTTTAAATTTGGATAAGATATTTAGAAATAAATGAGAAATTGAGGAATAAAAAAAGTTTATCGGTTTCTTGAAAAACTAAGAGATGTAAATCCAATAGTTCATGATTAAAATTTTATTGATGAAAAGAAACAATGTTAGAATAGATAAATCCACCAATAAATAATTTTACAATAGTATTCTTTTTTATTGAGAAATGATAATGTGTATAAAAATAATAGAGTCAAATTATATTAATTGAAAATACTTGTTCCATGTAGCAATAAAATAAAATTATGTAGTTTTGATGCCCCAATATCAAGTCAAATGATGAAATTGATTTGGAAATTTTAATTTATAAGTATGTAAGGGTTATCTTAAATTCCAATCTTGTGATAGAAGCATACTTTCTAAATGGATATCTAGTTTATATTATAAGTATAATATAAAAACTTGTTAATTCTCAACCATATCCACCAATATATTTTATTATTGATTTTGACACTTAACTAGGGATAATATTTAAAAATGTAACTCCATATATAATTTTTATTTAACCAATACAAATGGGACACGAAAACCAACTATCTTTATGGTTGTCTTGGGAATTAATGATTCACAAATCAAAATATGTGACTCATTTAAAAGATAACTAAAATAGGTTAGAAATAGAAAACATGGTTAACATTTGTGGTTATACCCCATGTAATGTCCTTAAAAGGACTAACAATATTTCTAATATCTAAAACGACTAATATGAATAGTTGAAAAAATAGAATCTAACTTCCATTGAAAATTTTGAGCAAGAGAGACTAGAATTTTTAGAGGATAAGTAATTCCATGTAGATATCACAAATTTATTTTGATGAATATTTAAGGATTTATTATTTGACATTTTATGTTATTTGTATGGCACATTTAAGGTGTATTAAATAATTTTTATTTTTAATAATTTTATCTTATGTATATTACCTATTTGGATGATTTAAAAATGCTTAATTTTTATTTTATTTCATCATATGTACATTTTACCTTTTGTATGATTTACAAATGCTTTATTTAATTTTCATTTGATGTTATTTACATTATACCTTTTTTTTTTGAAATAATTCATATTATATGTTAAATGAAAATATAATATGTAAATATGCTACTATCAAAAATATTTTGGATAAATATATATTATATGTTAAATAAAAATATAATATGCAAATATGCTACTATCATAAATATTTTGGATAAATATATGTGAAATGCATCAAGATATATCATTATAAATACACCTATTCCATTTATGTACTAAATAAAATATAATATAGTAACTAAATTTTAAATAGATTTACTTAAGATAATTATGCGAATATATATATGGTATTTATGCACTTATAATTCAACAATATTACAACATTCTAAATTTTAGGTAATGTGTTATTTCCACACTCTTCTAATTTTAGAGTAGTATTTTGAAAGTTTATAAAAAATGAGTATGCTATTTAATATTTATAGCAACTTATATATTTATTTTAAATAAATCTGAACTGTCTATGACAAGAGTTTCAAGATGCAATGTTCGTACGAATACTTATAAGTATATAAAAATTGTATAACATATAGACAACATAAAAATTAATTTATGAAATCATTATGTATATGACACAAACATTCTAAAATTATCAAAATTACTATAAATTGTTTAGAATAATGTTTTAATAAAAGGAACCTTTTTTAATGTAGTGAATAAATAAAAATCTACAAGTTTAATATACAAATCATATCAAACATTACATTATATACAACCATTTTGGTAATATTATTTATAAGTTACATTCACTTAAAAACTAATAGATTAATAATACTAAGTGATAGGTTAAATTGTAACTTTATTTTCAAAATCATTAATAAATATGGGTTCCTACAGGCTTTGTCTGATTACATGAAATGTTGTCTTTACCCCAATGTTGTTTATACATGTTAATGGAATTTTGAATGGTTTTTTAACGATTTAAGATATATCCATTAATAATATTATATCTCTCCCTATCTCTTCATTATCATGAAAAAATCCCATCGTAAATATTTATCGAAGGAAAAATCACTAAATCACATTAGATTCTTAAACATTTCTAAGAATGTAAACATTTATAGCAGTCAATTTGAGGGTGATACAATTATGGGAAGGTTTGCTAGTATTTGGGAATCAATAATGCTGAAAAATAAACTTGATTGGCATCATTTTAATTTTGTTTAGGAGGTTAACCTATTAAAATATAATATTTTCTTTCGTCACACTTTGCCTCATAAAAAAATATATTAAGATTAATATATATTTTTTATTTATGTCATCTTCTTAATAACTAATTACATATCCCCCTATTTTATTATTGAGACAACAAGGAATTTTTGGATGATATGAAATCAACCTTTCAAGACGATCATGTTAGAGTTCTACTCCAAGAAGTACTAGTCTACATGATGTCAGTCTTAGAAGCTATAGTCCAAAATTAATTAATGATATGAAGAAATATCTATGGAATGTTCCTTATAGGTTTAATAAAAATGATTTAAAAAATGGGAAGATTTATTCTTTTTTAAACCAAAAGGTGGATCTAAAATCATAACTTTGTTAAAAATTAATAAATCTCTAGAAAAGAAAATTCTTTGGAAAATCTATTAGGATAAATACAACACTTGAAGAATCTTGATATAAATAAATTATTTAGATAAATTATATTTAAATTTGAAGTTTTTATCCTTTAACATATCATAATTCTACCATATAATCTTAGAAGGTGGCCACATTGCCTGTAACTAATAATGGTGTGAATCACATAAAAGTATGATGTCATTAACCAAGTGGAAACCTCATCATCGACTTGAATCCTAAATGTTGGAGGCTAATGTAGACCATATACTAGAATAATATACACAAGTATTTATGTTCTTCATAATCCATGAGTGTTTGGATTAATCCAAGTGAATCCTTAAGGAATAAAAAAAATTATTATATTGTCCTAAAATAATGGTAAAGGTTCTTAGAATTACTTATCACCTAAGGTTTGAATTGACCCCATCACATGGAGTAAAGATAGGATCCACATGTTTTAATATGAATTCCTTTTTTTATATATCTATTGGAGAGAAATATAGCATCCATTAGGAAGTTAGATAGAGGTGGCTCTATGAATATACAGATCAAAAAGGTGAGGCAATGAGAAAAAACTCATATATAATAAAGAATAAACCTAGAAGTGCATTTACTATACAAAGGATATAAATGAAAGGTATTTACACCTAAGGGGAACACTTTAGGATTTACCTATCTTTTTTATTTTTATTTTCATTATGTTCACATAAAAGGTAATTGAAATAATGACTAAAGTTTTGAATATGTTGTAAGGATAGTGGTATGAGTAATTAATCTCTTGGAATAAAAATGTATTTGGATAACATATTAAAAATTGATATCTCCATTATTTTTTCATCCTCTAATTAAATATTTATATTCAATGGTTATCCACCTCATCACAACCTCCGAAATCCTCCTCACAAACATACATACATGTTATGGGTTACTAGTGAGTGAAATAGGTTTGTATTTGTTTGAATGTTATGCATATAAATAGTTAAATATTTCTTGTTAAGCGTGGTAATATATAGATATCCCATAATGTTTATAGACTCTAAGACTATAGTCAAGCTAAATTATGTTCTAAATAAGAGGAATCCCAAACATATAAATAAAGATACTATATCAAGCCTCTAACCTTTGTAATTAAGAATCACTACCTTAAAGAATTGTGTATTTGCATAAGAATAAAATCATAATTAAACCCTCATTAAAGTAAACTATAAATAAATTGTAATTTAAAATAAGAATATAACTACTTAGTATGAAAATTAAAGCAAAAAACATCAAGATAAATAGTAACCGTAAAGTGAAAATTATGTCATATATATGAAACCACAACCTGTTAGTCACAATTATGTAATTATTTGTACAAAATGAAACCTATTATAATTATTTTTATTGACATTAAAAATAAACTATAATGAAATCCCAATAAAAATGAACTACAAACATGTGTTTATTAAAAATACATAAATTTGTTCCCAGATTTCAATGTAGTAAATCTAACATTGGTAATTCCCCATAAAAAAATTAAAAAACAACCTAATAGATATGTGTATTTAGAATTTAATAAGAAAATGTAAAAAAAAAATTAATCTAAAGCCATATTCTTTTTCTTTTAATTACTATAATATTGCACTACAAATAGATAAGATACCTAATAAAAACCATAAAAATAAATTCTATGAATAAACCAAAGGCATTTACGAGAAAAAAATCATAAAAGCAGATAAACTATGCTCAAAATTATACCCATAGCTTCAAATAAAAATAAAATTGAGATTTATTTTACGAAAATAATTTAAGAAATGATAAATTGTTAACTCAAAATTTTATAAATTAAATAACTAACAAAAATAAAACAATATTCTTGGATGCAAGATGTGGTGAAGGTATTTATTTGTATATAGAAATTTATCTTGTCAAATCAACCCAAAAAATATCTCATTAAATTATGTAATGAGGGTATAAAAGAGGGTAGAAAATAATGTAGGTGAATGAGTAAGCAGACAATCCACAACAAATATTATTTATTTAAGTGATATAATACAATTTATTTCATAAACCACATTGATTACAACACCCCCTCAACCCAAAATAATTATGCTCATAGTAACCAAATACAAAAACATATTATCTAACATGATATTTGGTATATAATATTATATCAGTAGTAAATATATCTGAGGATTTTTTTTTAATTTTTTAATCAATATGAGATAAAGTTTCAAAATAAACTTTTAATTTTATTTTAAATAATTAATTATTAATTCATTATATTAAAAGGCTATGGATACATAATTTATAGTTTAAAATATATATATAAATAAATTACACACACTAATTACTAGATTCCATGACTATGCATGTTTTCATGTTTTGAGTTAGACAAATTGTTTCATGAATTTCTTGAGATTGATCATATGTATGTTTTTTATAAATTTAAAAATATAGAAAAATTTTATCACTAATTTTAAGGTCCTCACATCAAGAGTGTAGTAAAAATACTTATAACATTATAAAAAATGTGACTTAAAAGAATAATTTTAAATATTTTATTTTTTAAATTTATCAAGTAAATAGATAGTAATTATTCATTTAAAAATTTATAATAATAACTAAACAAAAAAATTACAATCTCAAAAATCATGCTGAAATTAATTTTGCATAGTTTTAACCCAAAAATAGAAGGAAGACATGAAAAAGATATCAATCATCTTACCAAATTGGTTATTTTTCACACAAACCCATGAAAAAGAAAGTTGTTACAAACCTAAAAAAAATAAATCATATTATTTTATAGGTAAAAAACATAGTTTTAATCAAGCATCAATTACATTCAAATGTCTTGCTACATAGACACATCCTTATGGACATAAATTAAAATACTAAAAAAGGTGTAAAACATAGCTTTGAGAGAATGAAAAGGAAAATGTTTGAGTTTTTTTCTTTTGAAATCCTAAAATTAAATATCCTCTCTTCCTAGGAGTAAGTTAGCTATAATTTAAAGAGTTTTAAAATGAAAGATAATATGCAAATAAAAATACAAAGCTTTGGTAGCATTAAATTCATGACCTTACAAAATTGTAGATAAGTTTTTTATAATAACAAATCACTTTTATTATTTATGTTTCTATTGGGTAGGCTATCTTAATCATTAAAAACTAATATAATCATTTATAAAATAAATTATAATGAGATTCAATACAAAATTAACCATTATACGAATGTCATTATAATTTATGAGTATATTCATATATAAGAATTACTTTAAGAGTATATTCCATATGAAACCAAAAATGGAGATGATTTAGGTGAACCTAGATGGGTTTTACATTAATTGTTTAAATGAGAGACTTAAAGGAATGTGACCATGGTTTCAAGACAAATAGGTGGTGATTCAATCTCAAAATTTAGTTTTGAATCTTTTCATTATCCTTAATATGATGAAAGACAATATTAAAATAGCTTTTTTTGCATGGGTGGATTTCAAATCTACCTTATAGGAGGGTTTCTAGTTCTTTGATATCTAGGTATGAAGTTCTTGAAGTTTTGGCTAGTAATCCATTATCTTTAGATAAATCCTTTAACTAATAACTATTCTTATTATATTATCACTTCCTTGGGTTTCTCCTCTTTGGATACAATGATAGGATCATCTGATGTAAGCTTGAGGGATTTTAGGATAAGTCTTAGTACTAGATTATGGGAGAAAGATTTAGTGAAATATTTGATTCTCTACTTCATGTACCTATCCTCCACTATGTCCTCCAGCTTTATGAAGTTCAAACTCATGAATCTAGTATTCTTGAGATTAGGGTTCCTAACCTAGGGTCATGACCTAACCAAGACATCGATTAGTTTATGAGAATCATTCTCCACTCTTAAATTTTCACCTTGGTCTAGGACTTGATTGATATGGACATCAAGAATTCAATAAACCTAGCAAACATCATTTACATGGACCTGTGTGTGTAGGTAGTCTATGATGGACCCAAAGATGGTAGGTAAGCATAATTCAGGTCCTAACAATGTTCCTATTAGAATAATTGAGCCTTTTTTACCATGTAGGGTTTCCATTATATTTGAACCATGGGAACTCACATTGGAAGTAGGATGAAGAGAATTGAATCTCATTTCAAAATTAAACCTATGTTATTTAGTGGACCAACACATTGACATTGACAACATGTAGGATTTGTAACACAGTTATGGAAATGTGTACCATGCATCTTAATTATGGAAATAGGATCAAGTTCATCCTCCAAATTATTGTCCATAGTATAATTCAGAATCAATTTTTTGTGAAATAAAAGTCTCAATACATTAGGTGAATACAAATCAATGAAATTGAATTAAAATAAATATAATATAAATGATATTACATTCATAAGTCCCACATGAAATGCATTATGTATGTCTGATGGTAGAAAGGGTTTGTGTAATCATGCTTGAGTGGGGCCTCACACATTGAATATGTTGAGTAAGATTTAAAATATCCCTAATACACATCAAGCCTATAAAATAATATATTAAGTGGCATCATGCCCTACCCAGCCTAACATTAGTTGAGGTAGATGGTTAAGTATTGATTGATGTTAGACCATTGATATATAATATATTAAAGATTTGTATCATGTTTTATCATATATATACTTTGATTATATTATATGGGATCATAGAGAATATATATTTATTATTATGAATAAGAATTTGATTAATTTATTTTTATTATCTCTTCCAACCATAGGGGTATCGTAATGAGTTTCGTGCATGTCCAATAATTATGTTTTTTGAATGAGTTATGACATACTATTTTTATGAAAATGATAAGATTCTTTTTTGAGGTTTTCATCTAATCCATATGGTTTTAATTTTAGTCAACATGATACAAGAATAATCTTCAACAAATTACATATTTTGTAAGCATTCACCCCATCAATAATTTGGCAATAATGTTCACCTTAGGTGCAATTAAATAGATGGCACATTGGATGCATGGATCCTCAACACTTCATGACTTTATGGCATAAAAATATTAGGATATTAAGCTTTATGATGACCACTAACCATGTAAATTATATGTAATAAAATAATAAGAGAATCTAAAGTGCTTCGTAGTCATCAAAGTGAAATATAAATATAATTTGTAAAATAATATCTATATGAACTATAAACATCCTAGTAAAATCCATAGAATACAAGAAAAAAAATTAGAAGTAAAACGAATGGCATGTTGGATAAAAATCATAAAACAAATAATGATAAGTGACCACCTTGTGCACTATGTAAATATTCCACAACAAGTAAGTCGATTATGAAAAGAAACATAGATGGTCAAAAACAAAAGTAAATAAAGAAAAGATGGAAATTGGGCATATGAATATGAAATTGTAGACAATATGTAGAACAATAATTAATATTACAATAATAAATGACAACTGACCTTTTAAGTTGTAAAAAAAAATTAAATTGAGGAAAATGTAACTACAAGCAATCTTGAATTTAAGTACAACATGGAATGACTTCTCAAAATTAATGTGATTATCTAAAGTATTGCCTATAATAAATGATCACAAGCACTCTATTTTGAAGGGACATAATATGTATACATAAGGTTATCTTAAGATGTGACAAATGAAATATTTTGGACAAAATTAAATAGTTTAAGTGATAAAAATTTTAAGGTAGAGGTTGAACCATATATGACCAAGGGGGACATTTTTAGATCATGAGTCACTGGAAGACATAGTCTCCATTATCATGATTATGCCTATTACTATCCAATGTGAAGATCTGGTAATGTAGACTATGTCTTCTAGTGACTATCATGATCTAAAAATAACCCCCTTAGTCACATATGGCTCAAAATCTACCTCAAAATCATTACTGGTGAGTTGAATTTAGTGTAATACACACACACACACACACACACACACACATGTATGTATGTATGTATGTATGTATGTATGTATGTATGTATATCTATATCTATATCTATGTATGTGAATGTATATGTATATGTATATGTGTGTGTCTATATAAATACATACATACATACATATACTCAATAGTGGTGAGGTAGCTTTCTTTTAATGCACATATATATACAATTGGTGACAAATAAAATAGGATCTAGATATTTTTTAGTAGAAAACAAATTTTTACCAACATTATTATAATACATTTGTTCTTATCGAAACTATGTTAATCTAGTGAAGAATGTATATAGTTGAAAAGGATATACTATTAAAATGGATTCCTTAGAATCACCCTATAGACTACATGAAAACATTGTGTCAGTGCCTAGATGGATTATGGCACCAAATTATCTCATAGCCAATATAAAACTATGAGCATGATGAAGTTTTTGATTAAAGAAACAAACTCCAATGATATATATTCAATAGTGCTGAGGAAACTTTCATGTAATGAACATATACATACAATTGGTGGAGAATAAAATAGGATCTAGAGATTTTTTAGTGGAAAACAAATTATCCAGCATTATTATAATGCATTTGTTCTTAGCCAAACTAGGTTACTCTAGTGGAGAATGTATATAGTTTCAAAGGATATACTATTAGATTAGATTCCTTATAATCACCCTATCGACTAAATAAAAAAATCATGTTTATGGCCATATGGATCATGACACCAAATTATCTCATAGCTAGTATATAACTATGATCATGATGAATTTTTTTAATCAAACAGACAAACTCCAATAAGTAGATGTATGTGTTATAACATTAACATGCCTTTAGTTTTCTTAATATTTTATTCTACTAATCCTAATTCTTAATATTTATTTAGAGTAATGCTAGAAATAATTATGACATCGATTTTTTTATATTTAGATTATTTAAACAATATTAATTAGCTTGATCTTATTATTTTACTAAAGGTATAAATAAATGACTCTTGTGTATGGCAATTAAAAAAATAATTAGATTAAATTTATGTTATATTTATTTTAAAATAAACATATATTATAGTTCATTATACTACATGTAACCTAAATTAAACACCTATGAATTCTAAATTGTTAAGATAAAACATCTTGAATCAAATAATATGTTAATTAACCCTATTTATTTTGTTCTATACAAGTATTCCTTGAATAATAATAATAATGTGGTAGTCCATATTAAACTCGATTTCTGTGTTTAATGGAATTCCCATCCTTATGAATATATATTCATGGATATAGAATTTATTAATGAATGAATTTGGGCATGTACTCTTCAATTTTATAAAACATAGTATTGGTAATGTAATAGAGCATGACATTAGCGTACACATAGACTTAGAAAGTATGTTTATTGGCATGCATATTTTGAGATAACCTATACGTATATATAATTTATTTATTTATCCTTCTCTTATTAACAATACGATATAAGGATGATGAATGATTATATCTATGAACCTATTAACATCTATTTCATGCTCTTAATTTATAAATAGCCTCAAAGTTGAGATAGTGAATTGATGATCTTAGAAAAAGAATTATAGATATTATTTGGGGTATAATAAGCTTTGTATGGTAAGAATATGATATATTTATTTTTGGGTTTCAGTATTCTTGAATTGTTGTGAAATATAGAATAAATGAATTTATCTTTCTCTAAATATAATATTATATGTCAAGGAATACTACTTGTTTCCATCTTTTTATCAATAAAAGAAACTGTTAAAATTAATTTTAGGAAATATCAAATTATATCCACTTATTATATTTACATTCTTTTACTTAGTTAGAATATTACCCTTTATTGGAAATTAAGAAAGAAAACTTAGTTTAGTTAACCGTATGTAGTATTAAATGCACATATAGTTTAATAGCCGATGTGTACACACCCCCAAACATAGATAGTGTAACATATCCTAAAATAGAAACGATTTTTCTATGGTAAGTAAATATCTTATCAATAGTTTATGGATACCAAATATAATAAATATTACAGACAATAATATTGGATACCAAGAACGAAACTTATCTTGGTTACAAATAATCACATGGCTATGTTCATAATCTCTTATGAAATCTAAGGCAAAATTAGTTTTCTCAATTCAATATTAAATTGAATAAATTTCATCTCTATAGTAGTACCAAGATCTATAATTAAGCCTTTTACTAATCATGTTAACGTTATTAACCTCCTTGTTTAATTGTGACTACTAATAGGCATATAAAAATATATTCTGTTTGACATAAAGTTAGTTAGGGTGTTCCTTAATTATCTTAATTATAAGTTGCTACATCACTTTCAAGGAATAATTATTCTACTATCATAATTGATATTGTTAATCCATGAATCTTTAATAATAAGCCATGATAATTTAATTGAATGGAGAAGAGACACAATCAATTTTAACCTATCGATAATATTAAATTATAATTCCCATAGTATTATCAATGTTTAGATTCAAAAAAAATATTAGGGTGTTTATCAAATTGTTTTAACATTACAACACCTATTTATGTTCAAAGGTGATTATTAAAAACAAGAAAAAGTGATTAAACCTTATACTAAATTACCAAGTTAAAAAAGGTGTAAAATATCATTTAGTTCGATCATCATTTTGAATATAAATATATATATAAACTTGTTTTATGTCTCAATATAACTTATCCAAAGGCATAGACAAGAATGAATAATGTATAATACTATAACTGTACCATATGTGATCCAAGCTTTCAAGTTTACAACCAATATTACCAGTCTAATCAGTATTTTTAACTGGGATATCTACTTAAACAAGTGCCAATGATCTTATTTAAGAACATGCAAGTACTAATATTAGTAAAAATTAGCACATCCTCCACATGGGATATAAGTATATCAATACTTTAACAATTTTTAAAAAAAAAAAAAAAACTTAAAAATAATTAATCATATTAACATGATACAATTTTATTGGTTTATATTAACACAAATATATTTTTATATGGTTGAATGTTCTAATTAGTATAATTATATGTTATCCAATTCCAATGTAATGAATTACCTTCACAAGATTATAACATATTTTATATATTAAAATTGACAACTAAGTCATTTATATCAAAATCATGATGAACACTTGATTCATTACTAATATGTATTAAAAAAATCTGAAAAATATGTGACGAAATAGGTTCTATTTTATCCTATAAATCCTCCTTACAAGTGTACTAGTATTAATTTTATGAGGATTAATTCACTCCAAAATAAGATATCCTTATGACTTAAAGTAATATAAAAAAAAAATAATTAATAGTTACAATCATTAAACACAATTGATCCTTAAATGGATTTAGAGAATGATAATTATAACTTACATTTACATATTATGGATTTTCATAGATGGATTAATTATTAACTCACAACAAGCCAAAGAATGCAATACATCAAAATGTATTAAGCTTTTTTGATCTAAACTTTTATTAAGTTACTTCCATATTGTAACACATTTTAATAAAAATAAATAGAACTTATAGCACATTTCCTCTTATCTAATATGCAAGTTGGAGACTAAAGTGGTGTTTGAAGCTGAAGAATATTCTCAACTAAGGGAATTATTTTTAGATTCATCAATCATTAGATAAAACTCTCAAAAATTCATGACTGTATTTATAAAAAAATGGAAACCTTTATTGCAAGGTAAGTTGTAAATTTATCATTGTGCAAAAATATCTTTTATCATGGTGTTTGATTGCATATAAAACAAAGAAATTATTCAAAACCAATCATGGTATTTGGATCATCACCCCATTTAATGAAACCTTAGTTCCCAAACTTTAACCCTCTCATAGAATCATTCAATGTTAAACCCATTTAGATTTTTCTTCATCACCTCCATGTCTAGATCTAGTATTATCCCTATCTCAAGGTCATATGTAATCTCATTGGTGAGTTTAACCAAACTAACCTAGATGTAACACTTTTCTCCCACACTACCTTTTCTAGAATACTAGTCAACATTGACATTGTAAATAATCTACCTATAAAAATAGACCCAAAAAATTAAGATCTTTCTTGGAATCAAATTCTTGGCTCTGAAGGATTGGATTTTTGATGTAGTGTTTTTTTTGAGATTATATATTTGTCTATTGAGTGTATAAAATTCAAAAGAAATAAGGAAACCTCTTTATAGAAGGATTTCATCATTACCAATATTATAGTCAAAGGGGATGATACTAAAAGGAAAGGATCAAAATAATCATTAGTTTGTTTTGAAAATATTGACCTAAGTGAAATAATAACAACTAGAAAGGATCCTAATCAATAATAAGGATAATCCAAGGAACAATCAAACTCTCCTGCTAAAGAGCAATTTTTAAGTGGAATAATTAAAGAATCAAGTAAATTTGAAATATTTATTACCTTCTCTCTCATTTCAGATATCGATGACAAGAGGGACAAGAATTTAGTGTGAAGGAATAGGAAAGGGAGACTCACCAGAGTCTATGTTTCAAAAAATATACCCCACATGGTCTCAATTGGGGAAATATGGAATGTGGATTAATGAAATTAGCATGGAATCTATATAGATATTGTGCCAAATATTATGTCATAATTTTCATATGTTTGACTAATGTAACAAATTATACCTTTTCTAGTTTGTTACAAGATATTTCTTGATTAAAAAAAAGATGAAATTTAAAGATAATTATAAAATAGTAGAAAATATCTTAGCCATCATACAATGAATACCAGTGTTTGTGTTACTATATAAAAGAGTGTTCTCACATGTAGTTTGAAATATGTTATATCATGGATTTCACAAGCCTCGACCATTACCATTTATATTTCACATGTAGTCTCAAATATTTTTGATCATGGTTCTCACATGTCTCAAATATGTTTGGTCAGGTCTTTGTCAAGCCTGATGCTAGCTATAGCTAGTAAAAATATTGAGAAAAAATAGAAAAACATAAAATACTATGGTGCAAAGTTTAGGAAATAATATTCAATTAAGAGAGAAGATAAGGAAGAAGGGTTTACGAAGAAGCTATTAATGCCTTGACCAATGGTGAAAAAAAGTGAATAATAGTATGGAACATAAATATGAAGATATCAAATTTCAATTTGCACCTATTAAACCCAATAAAGATGGCATAAAATTAATACAGCTTAACCCTACAAAATAATAACATAAAAACCATGAATACATACATCCAATATGCTCCATAGGATTCATTGAAGTGTTCCAATCTTGACCTTCCCTATTCCTCTTCTTCAAAATTATATCCATACATATTATTTAAGTGTCGAATGAGTTTCCTAAATATATACATTTATGAAATGAGAGAAGTGGAGGGGAATGGACAATTCACATGATGCACACTTCACAAAAAATTTACACAAAACCCTATGGAGCACTTCCCCCAACCATGATTACTTGTCAACATACATTGTGACATGTGAGCATGTCCACATGTTTTTTGACATTTGTAATATTTAATAAATAATAATGTAAACATGTGAAAATAATTACATTTCATCATCATTACATATCATACATACAAATTTGATTGCTTACATACATATGAACATCATTACATCATTTAACCATGAAAAGTCTTGAAATATAAAAATAATTATAATATTGATCACTGCATCATAGCTTAAAATTTACACAAATGAAACACTTCTTAGCCAAGTGGATACATAAATGAAACACTTATATCAAAACATCATGTACAAATAATATTCATCATTACATGCCATATATATCATGTCATTGTGTGTGTGTGTGTGTGTGTGTGTGTGTGTGTGTCTATATATATATATATATATATATATATATATATATATATATATATATATAATTCATGTCTAAGATACTAGCTACCTAGTAATATCCATATTCATGGCCAGGCCATGAAACTCCTTCTCCAGGGGAAAGAAGTGGGAATGGATGAGCAATGAATGTGAGTATTTTTCACCTTGTCATGATGATACTTGTAAATAAAATTTTTGAGGTTTAAAAGGATGACAAATTTCAATAATCAGACACCTACATGAAGAAAGCACATATTAGTTTTATATATTTGAAAAGTAAAATTAATTATTTAATATTTTTTGTTATAATTAAAATAAAAATCACACTATTTAGTTTAACTTATATGGGGTAACTGATAATCTAGTGTGATACCCCACATGACACCTTTTCATAAGGAAGATCCATACAAATACATTTTTGAAGGAGTAACTACATTAGAAAAGAAATTAATTTGTTATTGCTCAAATTCAATATGAACAAATTACTAACTACATTTGGAAAAAATATTTGAGGAGGTGTCTTGTTATATGGAGAAATGAATGGTTCTCTGACCAGAAACAAATGGATCGTAATGCTTTTGAAGATGTCACCTCATCTTCACACAAATTTTAAAGGTAATTAAAGGATAGAAAAAATCAAAAAAATATGGAAATATTTATTGAAAATAAAGGGAACTATAATTGGCATCAATTATAAAAACCTTTATTGGTTTTCTTACATTTCTAGTGGATTGGTCGATTCTTATATCACTAAGAGGCCAAATTGCATTGGACTGTAAATTTTTTTCTAGTGTCTTCCTTAGTATTAACTAAGGTAAGTGGCTCTAGGTCCTTATAAATATCCGTCATAATTTTTACAATGCAATAGTTTATTTTTGTTTGCACATCATGGAAAAAATTCCTTACTCATCATAGAATATGTTTCCTTTCACAATCATATAACCTTCTATGTACAAAGGCATATTGTCACTGCATTATAAATCAAACTTTTATATCAATAATCAATCACAATACATGTTAGGGGAATCAAATTTCATATCTTCCTCATCATTTTCATCTTTATAATCAAACAATATAACAAACTCAAGTTCTCATGCTTCCTTCTCAAACTTCCTCTACAAAGGACCAATAACAAATGTGTGAAAAATGTATGTCTTAAAAATAAATATAATATAAATATGTTTAAATA
>JARHVA010006830.1:562500-567500 GCA_037957365.1 Torreya grandis
ATATTTCTTATGTTTATATTTTGTTTTGTATCTTAAATTTTTTTAATATATATGTGTGCATATTTTGTTTGACTAGTTTTTAGGTGATGAGAGGGAATATTTGTTGGTGTCATTATCATGATGTGTTAATCAGTTGAAACTCATCGTCACTCTAGGATTTACATCTGAGTTGATTGAGTTAGGATGATAGAATAAAATGAAGGCAAATATTTCTATATCTATATAAATATATGACCCCTAAGGTGCAAGATATATATCTCAAACTCTAAACTTTGTTTTTGGATAAGAACATAATATATACATACATACATAATGTTGGAGCTCTAATCACTAAAAGGCGGGGTGAATTAGTGATGCAAGATATTTCAAACTTCAAATTTAATCCTTTCAAACTCTTAATCAATGACCATAAGCATTCATTAATCATACAAGATGTTCATAACAATGAATAACAAAGATGAATCAAGATCATACACATAACACAAGATCTATGTGGGAAACCCTCTTTGGGAATAAACTCACTCTAAAGCTTGTAAAAACATGGACTGCTTATCTTATAAGATTATCATAAATATGAGACCTTTTAGTTATGCACCCACTTCAAAAGGAGTACCCAACCCTAAGTATGAAAAAACACTCACTTGTTCTAGATGTTGAGCATCCTTAAAACACCTTATTAAATCAACAAATCCATAATTCTGATTGTAAACCAATCTAATTAGAGACACAATTTATAACACCTTTCTTTCAACTCATCACACACACACACACACACACACACACACACACACACACACACACACACACACACACACACACACACACACACACACACACACACACACACACACACACACACACACACACACACAAAATTTCTCATACAAGCAATACATCCAAACACCCTTTTTGATCTCTCTAGTCTTTTTCACACATCCTCAATATATTACATACTTCATTCCATGCATTGATCACACTCTCTCTAATATTTTCCCATTGCCTCTATCTTCTTCTCTCTCAGTACATGCATATACAAGTCTAGAAACCATTGCCTTGATCTCCACCTTTTATAGAGTTTTCATGAATATCAACATCTAGGTAAGCCATAATACTTGCCTTGTCCCTTAAGATATCTAAAATGCTAACACATATCTCAATGCCATCCTCATAGGTTATCCATAGCATCCATGTGTCATAGTTAAGTAGCATCATCTTTCAATTAGGCCTTATTAGCCCTTATAGGTCCCATGGAGACCTATTCAAACATTTATCACTTCATCAAGTAAATCAAGAACATAAGATAACTTTTAGATACCTAGGTCAACTCCACATGACCTTTAAGACATATCAAAAATATTACTCCCACCAAAACACTCTATTGCTAAAGCACAAATGGCTCAAATTATATGTTATATACAAAAACACCATGAATAAACAAACTTTAAAATTTTAAGATCCATAAGTTTTACTATAAAAAAATTTAAACCTTCTAACTAAATTATATGGATTCACCTTGAAGTCCTCTATAACTTTTCCTTTTACACCATTATCAAATTCATCCTAGATTATAATATATAGCTTAAATACTAAACAGTGGTTCTCCCTCACAAATTTGAATATTTAAATACCAACAGTCATTGAGAAAATGTTAAACTTCAGACACTTTAACCTCATCTCACATTCCCTAGAAAATTTAACCAAATACACACCACTGGTCTCCTTAGATTATCCTAGTCTTTATCTTACAATGCTCACCATTGTTCTAAGATTTGAGCTCCCATGATTGTGCCACTTGGTAGCTCTGCATGCCTTTGACACATTTGACGCTTTGACTTGACATGCATAATCAAATCTTCTATCTGCATAATCATACATAAACCATTGATATTATATCCAATAGCTATGAATGTGACACATGTCATTAATGCATTTATTCTTTGACATTTTAACTTTTAGCAATGTTGGATCATAATCTATGATTTAACATGCACCATTAGATCTACTAACTAGTTGACCTCATACTTCAACATAGATAAGCTTGATGGTCTTTGGCCCATCATAGCCTGCAAGAGTGACTTTGAATATTTAATCTCAAGGTAAAAAACACTTCAAGACTCCAAATCTTTAGGGTAGCTTTTTTGTTCTATAGACATCATCACCATGAAAACATTTGACCAATGTTGACTTTTTGAGTACATGTATTAAATGCACAACCTTTATAATTTCATTCATATCTACATGATGTGAAATGATGGTCTATCTTCTCTTAAGATAAAATATACATGTTCCTCTTTCCAAATGATCAAATAACCTATCAAGACTTCATCAATAAATCTATAGATGCCTTACAGAACAACATATATGCCATATCTAACCAAACCATCAATCTGATCACTTTTTTATTGATAGACTATGATATCATTCTCTCTTTGACATCAATAACAACTTAACATTAGTGACAATTCTCAACAATCTCCCCCTTTGTCATTAATGGAAAAACACATTCAGAATCACTCTATTTGAATACTAACTTCATTTGAACTCCTTCATTCTGATCTTTCTCCCCCTTTGACATTAATGAAAAAGTGTCTCTTCCTCAACATGCCAACAATCATTCCTAAAAATTAAGTATGCATTCAAAAAATATTTAATAATTTTAGTATACTTACATACTTTGAAGCATATGAATCAATTACTCCCCCTTTTACATGCATTAATTTGAACTTGAACTTCTTTGATCCCTGGACCTGATAAACTACTCATAAAGCTTAAAAATTTCCCCCTAACATCATGAACCATCTCATATCATCTATTCTAAAACCATACTTATAAAAAAATATCACACATCCTCCCCCTTATTCAATTCATACTTTTCATATTATCAAATTTAATAAAACATACCTTTATACTAATTGACATTTTGATCATCACCCAGAGCACACACACTTGCTTCCATACATGAAAGATGTCTTCGAAGAAGCATTGGTAGAGACACCCACTTATCATAGAGGGACTAAATATCTCAAAACTTAGGAGACTCCCATATCTCCATTTTCTCACTTGACTTGTAGTTCTTACTCATCTTCATATTGATTTTGATTGAGTTCTCAATCTTATTTTTTCTTTTAACTCAAGATCCTGCTTGATTTCCTTGTCTATTTGGGTAGATAAGTCTTGTTCCTTGATACTTAAAATTTATCCATAGTCTATTATGGAAAATAATCTATTTTGATCCTATTTATCATTTACCTTCTTTAGCCTCCATTCACTATGAATCTTTCTCTTCATGAAAGGATTAATAATTTTTGAAGAAGAATATTGTTCATTCTTGCAAAACCTTGTTATTTGACCTCTCTCATGATAATTGAAACAAATGAGGTTTCTAAAGTTGTACATACCTTTTGATTGAGATATAATATTATTCCATGAAGTTTCATGATTATGCACCTAATAATTTAGTCTCCTAATGAAGATATTATAAAACTTTGTAATATGACCAAATCCTTGACACTTGTAACAAAAGATGTCATTCTTTCCTTGTCAACCTATTGCTTGTCTTGAGTGATAATGTCCTTCATTATTATAATTTTCTTTCTCATAATTCCATAAAAATTAATTCCTTTTGGATCTTTTACAATATTTTGACCTTTGACCAAACTGATTGCAAGAGTAACAATGACCATTGAAATTTGCATACCTCATAGCATTTGGTTGTCTAATATGATTTGTCTTTATTCTACCAATAATTTCATTCCTTAACTAATGATTGATCTTCAAATTTTTATTGTCATTGTTCACATCATCCTTTATCTTGTGTTGGGTTACATTATTTTGTTCTTATTTACATCCAATACTAGTTCTATCACTTACATGTTTTTGACTACTCAAAATATTGTCAAGATCATTTGAGTTCTTTTCAAACTACATAAATGACTTTACCTTACAGGATGTCTTGTCTAACTCAACTTTCAATGACTCATTTTCAATCACATACATTTAATACTCATCTTCTTTAAATTTTAGGCTTATAGATAGGATTTCTAATTTACAACTAATATGCTTGAATGTATCTTAATGTTCTCTAGTGTCATCATCCAATCTTGCTTCAAACACACTAAATTGTTCTTCATGGTCCTTGATTTGTGACATCATCTCTTTTTTATTTTCATTATCAATTTTTAGATCTTCAAGAGAATTAATTAATTCATCCTAATTATCATCAGTTATATCATTGCTCAATGCTTAATTTAGTTTCATCTAGAAAGACTCTATCTCTGTTTGATACAAGATACATTACTCATCCTTACTATTTACTTCTTCATTAAGAGTAAAAACTTAAGTTTCAAGCTCTTTTGTGATCTCATCATGCTCCTTAACTTCATTACTCAACCTTCCTTCAAAAATTCCAATTTTATCCTTATAGGATTTGATCAAGGAATCTTGTTTTATATTCTTACTTTGTAGTATCTTCATTTCCTCCATAGTATCTAGATATTTAATTTCAAGAGTTACTTTCTCATCTTCTTCCTTGTAGCTATATTTTCTAAATAAATCTCTACTCAAAGAAAATTTATCTTCATCATCACCAAAGCCCATAAATAATGGCTCCATCTCCTTATTATGAAAAGAATCATCACTATCAGATGTGTTTACTTCTTCTATAGATGAGTTACTATATTCTTCATGGTAAAGGATATTACTATGTTTGTATGATTCCTTCTTTCCATTCTTCTAACTGAAGAAATTTTTGTACTTGATAGGACCCTCATTTCTTATGTTCATACTCATGAGATTCCTTATGAACTTCTTTGGGTTCAAAACTATCTAGACATTTAGCTATAGAATGACCAAATTTACCACATGAAAAATATTTGAAAGGAAGTTTTCCTTCATACTTACCTGATCCTACATTAAATATTATTACAATCATGGCTTCAATTTTACCTTCATTAAGATCAAAATCTTCAAGACTTAACCTGATCTTCTTAGCTTCCTTGGTC
>JARHVA010006830.1:572500-595000 GCA_037957365.1 Torreya grandis
ACATAATATCTATACAAGTATTTGGATGGTGGTTATTCTGAAGTACTTGGATGGTGTTGTATAAATTTGTGTAGCAGTCCCATATGTAAAATATTATCAGGGACGCAATAAATAATTAAGGCACATCAAAATTATTTGTGTATGAAATTTTTGTAAGAGCTAGAAAAAAAACATGGTGATGGTCCCTGTAGTGTGAAGAATCATTTGATGCCATGTAACAGCCACAAAGCACGTCCTTCAAAACCTAAAATCAAATAATCTTTAATTTAATTTTTTTCTCTTTATCATAAAGGATGGGCTACACCTAAAGAAACACAAGTTTAATTTTTTTTTAAATGTAGAGTAAATCCATATATAATAAATTAATGTAAAAGTAACTTATTTACATTTGACAAAATACAAAATAATTATCATATTCTACCTTTCTAATAGTAAGTTGGTCGATGGGGAGTTAGTTATAGTACTTTAGGTGGTCACTTATCTACATGGAGGTCAAAGGTTAAAAACCTATTTAACCTAAATTTTGGTCAAAATTCCTTTTTTGATTTTGAAATTTGATATTTAAAGGTTAACTTGGTGATATAAGGATGTACTTACGACTTCTTCAGACAATTTTGATTAGTCATTCTTTTATGTAAAGGTAGTCATGTGACTAGTCAAACTTTAGATCTTCAAAACATTATGGACATAATGGAATGGTTTATTTTGTATTTTGAAGCTTGATTATATGGTTTTTTTGATGATGTATAAAGATTCATTATCAATATAAACAAAAATAATGAAAATTTTCACAATGTCACCTCTTTCTTGTGTTATTGGCAAACACATCATCCTTTACAGGGCCATCAAGATCCTTATAATTGACAAAGTGTAAGTGTCAAAAATGGAGTATGGAGGATCCATTGGAGGCTATAGGATAATTACCCTCTCCAATTAGCTATTCATTTGGAGTTTGAGTTCAATGTTTGAATGGCAAATTTTGGCTCGTGTTCTTGCTTTCAGTTCCTTTTTTGGCTTTCTCTATATGATAGTCATGACATGGAGTGGATAGAGTTAAATATTTTTATTTATCTTGATGCATCAATTCTTACCTCTCACCTAATAGGGGATAAGATTTAGCATTGATTGGTATTTAATTAGTCATCAATGGCAGTATAAGTTGATAGGGGTTGTTAATGCCACTAGTGTTGAGCAAAGGTTGTCAACATTTTTTGGGCATCTAGAAGATGTGTCATATAGATTACAGTTTATCACTTTGATGAGTTCCTATGTAGGCCATTATATGGGTTGATGTAGTTGGACATGCCTGATTATGTTCTACTAAAATATGATACAATGATCAATGGGGATGAGTAGGCCTTAATATTTTTTATCAATCATTTTTTGCCACAACTCATAGTGGTGGGATTCTTTATAGAGTGACATCATTTTTTGGATAGTTCTAGAGGTACAATGCACCAATTTTAGTTATGACAGAGTTCATTTGATGAATTTAGATCAATTACTCTAGGTCTTTCATACCCTTTTGGATCAAGGGGGAGTTTATTGGATTAGTTATGATCTAAATTTAATTATCTTAATAAAATTTTTTATTTTTGGATTTGTTAGTAAATAATCTAGTTTATGGAAAAGTTAGTTTTATCACAACCATCCTATGAAGCTTTATAAGCTTTCACATGCTTTGTAAAAATTATCTTAAAATATTATGATATAATTTTGGTGTGAAATACTTGTTTGAAATGTATTTTTTTAATTTTCTTCCTACTCAAGTGGCCAACACAACCCCAATAGGTTCAAACTTCCATACTATTATAAAAACTCGTATGTGGTCTTATCATGGGCTTAAATGGTCTTAAATGGTCTCCATATGGTCACATTAGTCATTGTCTTCCCTTGTCCAAGGATTGGTCGCATGTGTACATGTCTAGTCCTAAGGGTCATTCATAAGGTCTTGGTGTTTTCAAATGTGGTAAAAGGTTTGATATGGTTTAAAGTCATTATAAAAGGTTATTAATGTGTCTTTAAAGTCATAATGTCATGTATTAACCTTTTATTCTATTATTGTGTGCTAAACTGTCATTTTGGTCAAATTTTAGTCTATTTATGAGGATTAATATGTGGCATATTAGAAATAAATTTTTAAAAAGGCTAACAAACTTTCTAGTTCAATGCCTAAACTCAAAAAAATATTCCTTTGAAACCACTTTTAGGCACCTGTACAGACTTGAAAGATCATGTTTCAGTTGAAAATAGTTTAAGAGTGTCCTTGGGATTATATAGATCAATTTTAGGATTTGTATCAAGCTTCAAGTTGTATAAATGCATTAGACACACTCTCTCTTCCATCATTTCCTTCACAAGCTTAGAAAGGCAAAAATTAGATGCATGGTATGGCCATGACAGAGAGAGAGAGTTGGGAGATAGAAATTTTTCCATTTTTAGGGGTCCTAACAAGATAAAAATTAGTGGTATTGGTTTTAAATTCATTTCCCCTCCTCTATGAATAATTGATAAGAGTGACAATAGGTTACTATGATTTATCCATCCAAGCAGCGTCTGATTTTACTCCTATTTATCCACTTAATAATCTGATGAAGAAGAATGGTTTTGAGGGATGTTTTTAATAGGTAAAATAACTCTTTTAGATAGAAGTTTTTTCATCCAATTCAAATCCATGAATTGTATTCAATAAGAGGAAAGGTGCCTCAAATGTGTGAACATATCATCCTACTGCAAGTCTATTTTGGTTTATGTGATATGTTTACCACTTTCATAGGTTTAAATTACTTCATAATTAGTGTATAACATCCTATTTCTCCCATAATTCATGTTTTATTTATTCATAATAATCCATTTTCAAATAGTCCTTCAAGAAACATCCTATTTTGCACCCTTTAGAAGCATGGTTAGTATTCATGAACAACCTTCTCCAAATCTAAATACCAATATGGGGTCTAAATGGTAATGTGAATTTATTTGTATTCAAGAGATAATACTATGTAAAAGGTAAGAAGTTCATGATTTTGAGAGCTGAGGTCAAATTGTACTCTCAAACAACATAGAAATGTGTTTTAGCCACCCACATGTTTGCAGACCTATAGGTGGACATTCAAGGGACCTAAGTTCTATGTGGAGTTTGTTTAATTAGTGGAGAAGTGAGATATAGAATTATAAACAACCATGTGATCTTAATAGATTCCATTTTATCATCAAGAACATAAACCTTATGCTAAGTTCCAACTCTCATTTATAGACCTTGTATATATGCTAGCTATACACATAGTACATTCATATGAAAGGAGAAAAAATTTTATATGGTAAAATGTTTGATTAGATATATACAAGGCTACTGAGAGATTGATAAGGAATTGATAATAATTTGATACAATTCTTACTTTTAAAAACTAAAAAAATTATCTTTGGTAGTTCATACAAGTAAGAAAAGAGACCTATAGGTTACAACTCCTCTTTTGGACAAATGTACACATGTTCATACAAGATGAGAATGTGTATCTTGAATCATAACTCAATGCAAATGAGTAAAGTCACAAACCATTGAAATTATCTTTATGAGTGGAGAGCCATAATGAGTTAAAGTTATAGGGGTCAAAACATTTAAAAAGTTAACAATACCAATACTCCTACACATATCTAAGTGCAAAGATGAGACAAAGGTTGTAGAACATTATGAATAAATAAAATGAACCCTGTGATGAGAGGAATTTTCCATGAAGTTGAAATACTTTTAGAGTGTCATGATGGATTGGAGAGACTAATTTTAAGACCACATGCTCAAACCCTTCTCCTAATCAACACATATAGCCACACCTTGAGAAGGCCTAAAAGTTGTTTAGAACAAGTGTCTAATTGAAGAGATATAAGTTTGGATAATTTAAAAAGGTTATGAACCATCGGTAGGATGATTATTGTGTCTAATGACTTGAAACAAGGTTTTAAACTCCTAAGACATAGTCAAGACCTTAAGAGTTGACACCTACAATCAGGGTTATAAAGGAGTAAAAAGGGTACTATAGGTTTTGAAGTCATAATGACTTGAGAGTGCCAAAGAAAGGTGATTTATTATCAATAATAAAAAAATTCATTGATATTTCAATGTTATAAATGTAAAGACCTAAAACCACAAATACACTTAGACTTCTTTACTAAATACCTATATGCTACAGTTAAAAGTAGGCCAATTTTAGCCTTTTGATAAGGTAGAGTACATGAAAAACATTGGAGTATATTTCACAGTAATGGATAGGTGATTAAAAAAATTGAAGGATAATGAGACCTAAATAAGGTACTAATCAGGATGATTAAACTGAGATTCAAACCCCTACATACATATCTCAGGACCATCTATAGGCCTTGCTACTTTTATGAGATTTTTTGCTTATTTAGAGAGGGGTAAGGATTTATGAAAATTATACATAAATGAAAACTATTTTATGATATTTTCATGATGACAAAACACCTCATTTATACCCTTATACCCATGGTGATAGAAGTGAAACAAACATAGAAACCTTATCTAAGCCATGCATAGTGTAATTCACAGTACACAAATCACAAAGTTCATTTATGAACAATGTATCTTTTTGGAGGTAAGGTGACGGTTTTAAAATTTTGATAATTTCATATACATGGTATATACCTCCAAGAAAAATCACAAATAGGGGAAAAGAAAGAACATTTCAGTTATTCCTATAAGACCTTCCTCGAGTTCTTTTCATGCAAGATTGCATTTCACGGTAGGTTTTATTCTACTTGTTGTGACATTAAAATAATTCATAGATTTAAATGGATTTTAGAGGAGTTATCGAGTTCTCCATACTTCATTATTTTGGCATCATTCTTTTTATTAATTTTTTGACCTACATAAATAATAACTAAGACTGTCAACCTCTCTTCAATGTCCAATTTGCAGACCAAGATTCAACTTATCACACTCATAACTATACATTCAAGATGTATGGGGACCTAGGAAAATGTGGATATTTGAGGAGTATAATACACTTGATTTTTTGGCATTTTTAAGGGATTGAGAGCCTTGGTTTTATGAACAGTCACCAAGAACTAAAGTCACTTTAATCCCTCCTAAAACCCTAGTAGCAACCAGTTGAGAAAGTTAACTTATAAATGACATGTAATGTCATATTTTTACTCTCTAAAATCATGGATATTTTTTATTATTCCAATTAATTTCCAACCATGTACATTATATGTACTTGTATTTTTATAGACGACAATAAATGTATTATTTTGCATGGTTTTTAGTGGTTTGTAGGGGTTTTCAGCAATGGAGAAATTTAAAAATATAGGGAGAGGTCATTTTGGATTTTTAAACATAATAATTATAAAATATATATTTTATACATTATTTAATTGAGCAAACAAAGATCATTTTTAAGGTAGTCTCAAACAACCCTAAAAATGAGACTAGGTTTCAAGGTCATTTCATGGTTATCACACTTCTATAGGGTCTCAGGGCTTAAAATTTGACATGGAGGTTGGTGAAAAGATATTAAAATTTAATCATGTGATTTTGGGTGGTTTCACATGTGTGGGAGAGATATAGAGTACAAAAATAGGGTTCTAGGTGAGAAGGTCTAATTAAGGCCTAATTGAAGAGAGAGAAAGGTATAAAAAGGTACTCCACTCAATATCAAGACCTATAAATTGGAATGGAGATGTAAATACATACTATGTCATCAAATATTACCTTATTTTTTCATTATAATCCTTAAACTTCCATAAATAACAAGGTTTAAATGATTTTAAGGCTCTAACGAAAACATGCCTAATGAGAGCTCAAGGAGAAAAATTGAGCCTTGGGAATTATTTCAAGAATGAAAATGGATTTTTTCAGTTATGATAATACATTTTAAATTCATCCATGGAGATATATTGAATTTTATAATATGAACTCAATATTTTGAACCACTTGGATAAAGCTAGGCATGGGAAATGAAGAGTTTCAAGATAACTATACATATGAATGATGATTGATACTAGAATGTTAGAATCATAAGTGGTAATAAATGCATGATATGTGTCAAATAAATTTTTT
This sequence comes from Torreya grandis, assembly GCA_037957365.1. Lineage (NCBI taxonomy): Eukaryota > Viridiplantae > Streptophyta > Pinopsida > Cupressales > Taxaceae > Torreya > Torreya grandis. The sequence goes on from JARHVA010006830.1 coordinate 578,574, forward strand.
GAGATAATATAATGGTGAATTTATAATTTAAAAAATGCATTTTTCACTTTTCATATGCAAAGAAGGGCAGTTTTGAAGAGTTATGCAAGGTGTCAAGCTGAGTTTCTAACTCCTACACCATTTGGATAATAGAGTATTTTCACAAGAGAGATATATGGATTTGTAAGTATATTATGAATAATATACAACTCCTTTAATATTTTAAATCATGGTGAACACTTTTCATTCTCTTTCTACTACTCCCCTCTCTCTCTCTTCCTCAATTCTCTATATAAGAAGCCACTTTCAGCCTTGTAACATATAGACATCTAGTATGGTGAATCCCTAATAATTTGAATACTAATTTTTCCTTTGAATAAAATATGTATATCCTATTTTATATTCTCAATTTCTTGTTTAAGGGTGTGAATTAGTTCATGTTTGAATGGCAAGTGATAGTTATCTCTCCTTGTGTTCATCTAATGCTGTCATGCTTTATGCAAGTAAACTACCTTCTAGTAGGTCACATGAAGTGTAGTTAGTTGTTTTATATGTATTTAATTGTAAATAATAGTACTAATGTATATAATAAAACATTATATTCATCTAACTTGAGAAATACATGGTGTCTTACCTTCATGTTGAAATACTTTTGTTAGAAGAACCTTGGGTGTTTAGATAATTTTATTAAATTACCCTTTCATGGTTCAAGTTCAGCTAGCCTTGCAGAGTTAATTTTGGTGTACCACCTCTGTTAGGTTATTTTTAATCTCTTTTTATCCATTTTCCTTCCAATAAAGTATATTAGTGGTTAGTTTTAGGTGTGATTCAAGGGATCTAGCCCTTCAATTTAGAGACTCATCTCTCCCATAGGTCACCCACAACTTGAGAAATGATTCCATGTTACATCAAATTGAAGAAGGATAAAGAAGACCTCCTTAGGGTGAAAATTTTATTTCCAATATATTTGTCACACCTAGTGGGACCCATGGTCTAATAAGTTGTCAAAGGTAGACATTAACCATGGTATATTTGAAGTTGTAAAGATTCCTTCATGTAGTATCTAGAGACTCCAACACTCATTTGATCTTAGTTGTAGATTAGTGATTCATTTTTGTGCCTAAGGTAAACATAATTTCTTCTACTAAAGTAATTTAATTTTAATTTCTAGAGTTACCTTACTACTCTCTTAGATCAAAGAGGTTTTCTAACACTCATCCATACTCCAATAAATCTTTGGTTGCTCACTTAGCTATTAGGAGACTTTTATTGTGTCCATATTCCAAGATGGTATCCCCAAGGAACCTAACTTTTGTTTCCTTAAATTTACATATCCATATATCACCTGTTAACTATAATTATATTCCTATGTCAGCCCTCAAAAGTGTGCCTTCATACACCAAAGAGGGTGCCACTACTCCTATTGAACACATAAGAAACTTTGAATTCTTTTGCAATATACATAACATCAATGAATAGGACATTACTATCAGACTGTTGTTTTTTTTATTTCAAGGTAAAGGCACCTGATTGGTATGGCACTTTGGCTTCCAACTCTATCACTACATGGGATGAATTGGGTGATGCCTTGAGAAGGATATTTGATGACAAATCTGACCTCTTATATTTGACCAAGCATCTAACTACAATAAATAAAGTAACTCAAGAGGCCATTAAATAATTTGACACAATATTCCAAAATATTTGGGATATGATCCCACTCTTAGTAAGGCCTACCTCTCATCATGCTTTCCTTTTTTCCCTCAAATCTTTTAATTGTGATATATCCATGATGATAATCCATGGGAGGGGATACTTTGAATAATTCCTATGAGACTACCTTAAGGGTTTAAATTACCTTATTCAATATATGAAGATATCCCCTAGACTTCCCATTCCTTTATTTCTTGATGTGAATACTCATATGCCTACCATTTTTCCTATTCCCACACCCCAAGAATAAGCAAATTGCCCCTAATTAGCCAAGCAAGAAAAAGGAGGAATATATGATGAATGCTCTTATATAAGAGGTTAAAACTCTTAAGAGTAAAAAATAACAATAAAAACAACAATGGATGTCTTTTCAATCCCCTTTCTATCCCTATCAATCTTATCAAGTTCCCAGACATCCTTTTCAAGGCCAATAAAAGGGACAAGCAAAACTAACTCAAGTGAGGCAATATAATGGAAAAAATAAGAATTCCATTTAATATACTTCCAAATAACTTGTACCTATCCAAAATAATCTTATACAAGACAATTAAGATCAGCCTTAATGAGACCATCCTTATGACTCTTTCACCAATGCAAATGCAGCATTCAATCAATTCTATATGGCTCAATGGTGAACAATGCCTTCCATCACTCAAGAGGATATGCCTAGTGGAAGAGATAAAATTGGAGGATATGTTAAATAAAATACTAAAATTACTAGTTACTATCAAGAGGTCTCATGTGTAGTCAACTACCAAGGTAAATTGAACATTGGGTCAAGTTCCATAAATGCAAATACAAGGTCAAAGAAGAGAGTGATTGAGGAAGTCCAAGGGGAACTAGTGGTACAAATATAAAATCTCAATCACCTCAAGGATCAGGTATGTAAAATTTTTCCCCTATGGTTAAGGTAAATCCAAAAACTCATAATGTTAGAGCTCCTCACATGCCTTCTCCTATGCATCAAACTACACAAGCTAATCATAGTGATATGGCTTCTAGAGTACATGAGAAAGTTAGAAGCTATTTTTTGAACATTATTGAGAAGATGAATAATTAACATGTAATTATAACTATGTGGGAAACACAATCTATTCTTATACAAATAAACCTACTCCAAAATGATTTATCCAAGCTCAATGCATCATCTAGGTAGCCTAGAGAAAGAGGGGGCAGTTTTTGGAAAATGAGTTGAAAACCAAGGATGGATAGCCAATAAAAACTTAAATAAAAGATAATCATCATTTAATATTCATTGGTACACAATTATTTTATTGATAGTGTAGAAATTACATCAATCATGCCTAAATAAGTAGTAGACAAGCTACAGTTAAAATATGAATCACACTCCAATAGGGTGTTGGAGTTAGATAGATAAGTTGAAAAGATAGTTGGAATTATCATAGGTTTGTATCTAACCCTCCAATATTATCCTAAATTATCCATCTCTCAATATGTGGTGGTGGTTGATGTGTCACTTCACTTTTCCCTTTGTTTATCAAGGGACTTCACTGCTAAGATTAGAGGATACTTGACTTGAGATTGGTCCTATATGGAATTTAGGACTAGGTATGGTGCTAAGGTATATATAAAGTTTGAACCCTTGGATAAGTCTCATGTGGATATATATGTGCCTACTACTTTAAAAATGAAAATCAATATTAATGAATATAAAGACCATCCTCATAAACGAGAACTTTTAGTACCTCTTCATGGCATAGCTTACCTATACCATGATGAGTGGGAAGCTGATCAACATGTGTTTAATCCATACAAGCTCATTGAATAGATACTATTGGAACATACACTATACATGAAAAATATGATGAATATCATGAGGTAAGTTTTAATGAGTCCCTTCAAAAATATGCATGGGGTAATTATTTTTTACGTATGGATGATATGATGATGTTTCAGATGTACTAGAACATGATAATCAAGAATATGATGTATTTCTACCTTTCCACAAAGAATAATTTCATGAGTATGACAATAAAAAATAATGTGATAATATATGGTAGTACCATGCCATAATGTAGGAGTTTGAAAAAATAAGTAGGCATACTCTTATTCAAATAGAACATGAGCTTGATGGTAAGGTTAATGTTAGACTTAATGAGCATAAAAAAGAGTCTCAGGTCCTTATCAAACATAAGGCAAACTTTAAGGAATTAAAATAGGTCAAGGCAAAAATATATATTAGTATGGAACAACATATTCCTCAATCCGATCTTGAGTCACTTGTAGATATGTTTGGCTAGCATGAAGGCAAGTTTGATACCTCTAGACATCAATCACATCATGGTTCAAAATAAAGTGAATTTGAGAAAGACTTCATGAATCCTAAAGAGAACATTAAGAAGTGTCAAAGAATAATAAAAGAGATAAATGAAGATGCAATGTCAAGAAGACCTCAATGAGAGCTAAAAGGACCATTCAGAGAAGCTTGAAGTGGTGCACTTGTAGCTGATAGAGGTCTCATGAATAGTAAATCATTTGATCACCGTATTAAGCAAGTTTTCTTTGAAAAACATACATTAGATGGTGATTTGTTCACATAGAGCATATGTGACTCTAGAAACTTAATTTTTGACCTTGGTTGAATCAAGAAGATCCATTTCACCACCTCAAACATGTTTTGAGGTCTTTACATGATAGGTTAACTATGTTGTTTTTTAGTCTTTTATGTGTGGTTTTCCCTAATGCCTTTGGAATAGTGTATTTGATTGTTTTTAATGGATTGGTGTGAGTTTTAAGTCTTATAGAGGAATATTAATTTCAGTTTTTACGATAATTTTGACTCCATTTCCTAATGGGAGGATAAGGCCGTTGATCTTTTAGCATTGTAGGCATGTTTCCCCTATGGATCACCAATTAGTTGAATTTTTTTTTTACCCTAAGTCAAAAATGGTCAACCCCTATAATTTAAAACTTTATAGGTTTATAAAAACTTTTATATGGTCTTTACATGATCTTAAATGGTTCTAAATGATCTCCATAGAGTCACATTAGTCATTGTCTAGCCTTGTATAAAGGTTGGTCTCATGTGTACATGTCTAGTCATAGGGGTCATTCATAAGGTCTTGGTGTTGTAAAATGTGTTAAAAGGTTTTTATATGGTTCATATTAATTATAAAATTTTATTAATGTGTCTTTAAGGTTATACTATCATGTATTAACCTTTTATTATGTTCTTATGTACTAAAATGTCATTTTGGTCACCTTTTAACTTTTTTATGAAGAATTGTATGTTCAATATTAAAAGGAAAACATTTAAATAAGGTTAAACAATGTAATTTATGTCATATAATGTTTTAAAAATATTATATACTAACAAACATGTAGGTTCAATACCTAAAATGAGGAAAACACTCCTTTACAAGCACTTTTGGGCACTTGTACGGCCTTAGAAGATCATGTTTCATTGGAAAATAGTTTAAAAGTGTTTATTTGGATTCTAAAGATCATTTTTAGTATTTGGATCAAGTTTTAGGTCATACAAATGAATTAGACACACTCTCTCCTCCGTCAATGCCTTCACAAGCTCAAAAAGGAAAAAAATCATATGCATGGTACAATTAGGAAAGAGCAAAAAGTGGGAGATGAAACTATGGAAATTGTTATGGTTATTAATAAGATTTAAATTATTGGAATTTTTTTTAGATCTATGGCCCCTCCTTTATGAACAATTGTTAAGAGTGATAGCAAGTCACAATGCCTTGATGATCCAAGCAGGGTCTAATTTTTATCATGTTTCTCCACTTTAGGATGAAATGGAGAATAATTAATTTGAGAGATGTTTTTAGAGGTAAAATATACATTTTAAATTTTAGTTTCATATTCCAATTCAACTCCATGAAGTGTCTTCAGTAAAATGAAATGTGCCTCAAGTGTATGAATATATCATCTTACTGTAGTCTGTTTTGGTTTGTCTGAGATGTTTTACACATTAATAGGTTTTAATTAATTAATAATTCATATAAAAAGTTATTAAATCTCCCATAGTTCATGTTTTCTCTCTTTATAATTATCTTTTTATAAATAGTCCTTCAAAAAACATTCTATTTTGCACTTGTTGACAATTTTGACCACAAGTCAAAATGGGTCAACCTCTCTATAGTAAAAAATAATATAGGGGTATCACATACTATCATAGGATGTTTTTTAGTTAATTTTATATAATTTAATTCCATTTTATCCTTATTCATAGTCTAATTAATCCTTATGTCAATATGAGTCACTTAGGGGTCATTTTGGGGTCTCAGATGCAAGTAACAGATTTCCATGGTGTCTAATAAATTAAGAGTCATGGGAAAAGTTTGTGTATGCCTTAGGAACTTATTTGATCTATATTATATTAATAAAAATCTCATATCACAAATCTAACTAGACTAGACCATCACGAGATTTCATGTAGAAATAGATGGGTCATTTCACTTGCACATATTATAAATGTGTTAAAAAATCCTTGTGTGGCCAAAATATCACATATTATCAATACCCTTAGTGCAAATAACATCCCCTAAAAATATGGCATCTTGATGATATATCTATCTTGAGATATAAATCTTTAAATTTGAATAAGTAGATAGTGATGATCATGTGGATGTCCAAATCAAACCTTGACAATTAACCATTTGGGCTCAAATTATGATGGGCACATAGATATGAATGACGGTCGTGCGAATGTCAATGATGGGCATGCATATGTTAAAATAAAATCTTAGTAATTAACCATTGGAGTTTAAATTATGATTAACATGTATATGTTAATGAAAATCACACAAATATCAATGATGAACATGCAAAAGTCAAAATAAAATCTCATAAAGTAGCCTTTTCAATTTAAATAGAGGTAGATCTAATGGTTGACATTCAAACATACATCCAGATCTAATGGTATGAGTTAGAATAAAATGTCAAAGAACTCATATTTCATTCAATACTACTAGGTTTAATAATCTTAGGACCTCAAATCCATGATCAATTGCCAACATTGAAGGTCGAAGCAAAGAGACTCCAAATGAGATCGATAGAGCAAAATCAATTGGGTTCAAAATGGAAAAGATGAGGCTATGTGTCTAAATGACAACATGCATAATTTATAATTAAATGAGAAATATGTCAAGGGAATTTCAAATGCTAAACTATTTACGATTGAGGATTTTTTAGTAAATTAAGATCTTTAGACTCGCATGTTGTCATGAAATCTCAGTCAAAGACCTGAAATGAACAATGATTGTCAATGTGAAGAACATAGTCTAAGAAAGTAATGAATGATTGTAGATGATGAATATAGGTGTCTATAAGATATCTATTAGTTAGGATCACATATTATTAGTATCATATAATGTTTCAACCTCCCTCAGATATTACATTTGTGTCAACTCTCTCCAATTAAGTTTCAAATGCTTGAGAGATGATCCATGATGAAGGCAATTTCACAAAGGTTAGCTGAAGAGTCCCTGCACTATTTTAGAGATTTTTCCATGTTTTATATGGAAATTTATATTTTAAATAACTCATGGTCTATTTCATACCATAATCCCTTTTAATGTAACTAGTTATTGATTGAACATGTGTTCTAGTGACCTTTGAACTTCATTCTTTCTCCTCTCTCTAAAATTTTATAAGTAGTTACCATTTTGGCCTTTTTAAGATAGATCAAACATGGTATGGTGAAGACCTTCTAGTTTGATTTCATATTTTACCTTATAATAGTTCAAATAATATTGTTTTGAGTTTGATAATATCTTGTTTGAGTGTTCAAAGTGATGACTGATTAAGTTCAATGATTCTATCTAACTGGTTAAGTTCAATGATTCTATCCATTACTTTTCCTTATCTTGTCATGTATTCTACAAGAAAATCTCATTATAACGGGTCTTATAGAGTTTATTCAAGTGTTTTAGGTTCTTTTTAAGTATATAATTATCTTTGGAGTGTGCAATTTTCCCCCTGGTTCATTTTCCTTGTGTTACTTCATACATCTCACATCTATATTGAAACACTCATGTTAGAATCCTTTAAGACTTTGAGACTAGTCTATATCATTTATTTCTTAGTGAATGAAATGTGATGGTCATGTGGAAAATATCTTGGTGTATCACACCATTAAAATATGTTAAATTCATATAAATTCTAACTTGTTTTCCTACAATTAAGCATTAACATAGGTGAAAACACTTCAAGATACATACAGGGAACTAGCACTTAAATCTAGAGGCTCATTTCCACTATAGGTACACCCACATACCTAGAAGAGTTTGCATGTTTCCCAAATATGGAAGAGGCTTGAACACCCCTTTCTAGGATACAATATTTGGTGACAACAATTTTGTCACATTGGGTGGGATCATTTTCTTCAAGATAACTTATCAATGTGAATGTTGATCTTGACAACATTAGTTATAAATTAGTGTACTACTCAACATTTGGTGACTCCATCAAGGTAAAATATGGTTCAAGACCATTTTCCTATTATAAACTTGCTCCCATAATTCCTAGTTCTCACTAGGTCATCCTATATTAGATTGCTCAACCCCATTAATCCACCTATTCATCATGAACGTCCCCTTGAAGTTCAATATCCTTGGCCTAATCTTCCCTTTGGAGAACTAGTTGATTTTTATAGAAAGGAAGAGGTTGAATAAATTTAAGATTTTGAGGATTTTGAATAAAAATTATATATAACTCATACTTTCCCTACATTTAGATTAAAAATCTAATTCACCTTGAATCATATGATATTATTCTTCCTAATGCCACAAAAGGTGTGCTCATATTCAATGGAGAGATTCATGTTACACCTAGTGATCAGATTAGGGATGTCTCCAATTTTTTTAGCTTCCATAATATCACTGAAGAGAACATTGCTATTAGACTCCTTATCATGTCCCTGAGGGGGAAATCTCTTGATTGGTATAGGACTCTAGAAGGTGGATGCATTACATCATGGGATGATTTTTTAGCATTGTTGACCTCAAGATTTGGAAATGAAAGTGACCATGCCTTTCTCATACATCAACTTAATATGATCAAAAGAGGATCAAAAGAAATGATGCATGATTTCAATGAGAGGTTTCAAAAGATTTGTAATAGATTATCTTCTCCTATGAGGCCACCTCCTAGTTTTGTGTTCCCTACCTACTTGAGAGCCATTGGTACTAAAATTACTATCATGTTTCAATCCATGGGGTGTTCCACTCTTCTCGAAGCATAATATCTTGATATTGAAATTGGTAATGGTCTCATATAATCCATAAGATTGTCTCCTAAGGTTTTTATGCCTCTATTATCTCATAATTTTGCTAATATTCTAGATGTGGCCCAAATTCCCAATCTAACACCAAGTCTAGAGTTATCCTAAGAAGGAAGATAATGCCATGGATAAATATGCATATATTCAATGGTTAGAAGATAAGCTTGGGAGAGGAAGTACACAACATAATGTCTATCATAATCCATACCCCTAACAATAATAGAATGGTCAGCAATATTGGAGATGAAGAGGTCAAAGGCAATCTAACTTTAATAGGCTTGCCAATATGCATAACCCCAACTTTACCACAAATGTAAAAGAGATTATACTAGTTCACAATAACTTGGTTCAAGGTGAAAATTGGTAGCAAGGATAGTTAATTGATTTTGATGAAGGTGGAAAGTAAGATCTTATTGCTCAATGATAATTTATACCTTTATTATCAGCTGAAGATGACGTCATGATGTAGACAAGTGAAGGTGGATAGTCTGAAGGAGAGATCTTCACCAAATTCCTAGTTGAGGACACTTTTGTGCTTAATCAATGGACCATTTTTTTAGATAAAACCAGATATAAGAGAAAGGATTTATGTGGTGACAATAATGTTCCTACAAGCTCATTCAATCCTTAAAAAAAGCAATAAGGTATGGCTGCAAGTGTGGTAACCTCAAATACCTCTACACATCTTCCAAATCAGAATATTCAAAGGACTACTCAAGGCATTCCAAATCCTCAAGTTCCAAGCACTTCCTTACCTCCAAGAACAAAAGATAAAGTAGGTATGTATTCTTTAAACATTTTATATTCATTAAAGAGTACTAAAACATCCATTTCCATTTGGGATGTTCTTCATATGCCCAGTCGAAAAGAGCTCCTATAAAAATAATTATCTTCTATCCCTAATAATGGCCCTCCTTCAAATAAAAATAATAGTCATTTTGTCCTTGAAATTTCTCCTAAAACTATTGTTAAACCATCTAGTAGGGCTAAAGAACCTCCACCATTCTATTTCACTATCATAGTGGGTGACAACCTGGTCTATAACTGCATAGTTGATAGTGGAGCTTTTACTTCAGTCATGCCCAAAGTGATAGCTAATAAATTGGGCCTAAAGTATGAGCCTCATATCAAAGTATTTATAAAACTAGATGTAATACCTAACAACATGATATGATTGATTAAAAAACTTGAAAGTTATCTTGTATGATTTCCCTAGTTTTCCTATCCTTTAAGATATAGTTGTTGTTTACCTCCTAGCTCACTTTACAATCTACCTATCAAGGGAATTTATAGTCAAGATAGGTAGTTGTATCTTATATAATTGGTCCCTCTTGGCATTTAGGATAAGATATGGGACCAAAGTGACCATTATAACTCAGCCTCTTGCAAGGTTTCACATTGAGCCATACATTGAAACAAACTCTAACTTGAATTGTGTTGTTCATGAAAAGGAGTCTAATGTGGATGATGGAGATGATAAAATTGATTTAATCTCCATTTTTTTCTTGGATTAGTATGGTGTAGATGCATATGGACATGATCCTTATGAATACTTTAAACAAACTGACCTTCAGACTTATATCATGCATGAAGAGCCATTTAAAGGAGCTTAGGCGAGTGTCAAACATTCTCATGCTATTGAAGGTAAATATATTATTCATTAACATGATGATCATAGAATGAGGAATATAATTGAACAACATAATGGTAAAATTAATGTCTTTATCCCTTCCATTGATGAAGATGCTTTGGATGATGACACTCATGAGGTGGATGAGAATGATTTGTGGCAAAGGTTTGATGTCATATGTCATAATTTTGATTAGCTTGGTAATGTTACTCCTCCTCTCAATAACTCTACATCTGATTTGATTAATTATTATAATAAAAATGATGTTTATTTTCTCAATAAGCATGAATAAGTGTCTCACATTGTGAATGAAGAATAATTATGGCAGAAGCTCAATGCCATATGCAAGGAGTTTAACAAGTTGGCTAAGTCTCCCTTTTCTCCAAGAGATATTGTATCTAATTTCAAGTTTTATAATTATAATAATGATCATGTTAATAATTTTTATATAAATCATAAATATGAAGGTCATTCTAGTGATCAAGATTCTGCTATCATGAAACAATTTGATGATGCTAGTGTCCAAGAAGTTATATACATGGATAATTAGGTTAAGGCAGATGTTTTTATTGCACAAGAATAGTCAAGATACCCACCTAATGTTTATTTAGATCCAAACGTATTGGATCATGAATAAAATGAGCTTGATGGTTTCAAACATCATGCACTTTATATCCTAGAAGAAGACAAGGTTAAAAAGACTATCATACACTCCAGTCTGCATTTTTTTGGAGAACATCGAATGGATATGATGGAGATCACAATAGTTATATCTCTAAAAAAGGATCTTAGAGAGAAATAAATATAATTCATGAAGGTCCCAAATAGTTCACTTTTAGACCTAAGAATATTTAAAGGTGACAGGCTTCTTGATCACCTACATATGCAAGTGATTCATGATGAGCATGCTCCTCATGCTAAGCTACCATTATGGAGTGATTAAGATGCCAAGGGAACCATTTTTAACTCTAGTTGAGGTTTGATTATATGTTTCAACTCGATATGAGGTTTTTTAAATACTAATATAGGTGTGTGTTTTGTTTCAATTGTGTGTTGTGTTCCCTAAGTGTTCTAGTTGAGCACATGTGTGTTTCTTGTCTTATGTCTTGTTCTTATTGTTTTATATTATTTGGTGTGTTTTCAAAGGTAATTTATTTTTCAAATGGTTTATATGTGACTCTATATCCTAATGAATAGAATTAGGCAATTGGTCATGGAATAACAAGCATACCACCCTTAGGAAATCATCAAAGATGTTGACCATTTTGACCATAAATCAAAATAGGTCAACCCCCTATAGTCAAAAACTTATACAGTGGTCTAACATAGTGTCATAGGGTATTTTTTAGTTCATTTTATATAATTTAATTCCATTTTATCCTTGGTCATATTATAATTAAGTCATATGTCAATATGAGTCACCTAGGGCCATTTTGGGGTCTTAGATGTAAGTAGCAGGTTTTTATGGTGTCTAAGAATTTTAGAGTCATGGAAAAAGTTTGTATATGCCTCAGGAACTTATTTTAGCTATATATGATTAATAAAAATCACATAACACAAATCTAACTAGACTAAATTGTCATGGGATATCATACAAAAATAGATGGGTCAGCTCACTTATGCATATTATAAATGTGCTCAATAATCTTTGTATGGACAAAATATCACATGTGATGAATACCCTTACTGCGAAGAACATCACCTAAAAATAAGGATTCTTTATGAACTCTCTATATCAAGATATAAATCTTTAAAATTGAACAAGAAGATAGTGAAGATCATAAAAACATCAAAATCAAGCCTCAATAATTAACCATTAGGCTTCAAATTGTTATGGGTGCATGGATGCCAATGATGGTCACAAAAACATCAAGTATGGGCACATAGACATCAAAATAAATTCTTGACAATTAACCATTAGGGTTTAAATTATGATGGGCACATGGATGTCAATAATGGTAGCACAAATGTCAATGATAGGCATGCAGACATCAAAATAAAGTCTTGTAAAGTAGATATTTGTATTCAAATGGAGTAAAATCCAATGGTTGGAATTTAAACATACATCTAGATCCAATAGTGTGAGTGAGAGTCAAAGGTCAAGGAGCTCAAATTAAATGCAATATTGTCAAATGTCATAATCATGGGACCTAAAATCAATGATCAATGACCAACATTGAAGTTTGAAGCTAAGAGACTCCAAATGATATCAATAGAGCAAATTTGACCATGTTCCAGATGGACAAGATGAGGCTACATGTACAAATGATAAAAAGAATAATTTATAATGTAATTAGTAATGTGGAAAGGGAGTGCCACATGGGAAACTATGTAAGATTGAATATTCTATAGCAAAGCAAGCTCTTCAAACTCATATGCTACCATGAAAGTTTAATGAAAGACCTGAGATGAATAGTGATTTCCAAATGTGAAGAACAAAGTCCAAAACAATAGTGAATGACTACAGATGATGAATATAGGTGTATATAAGATAGATATTAGTTAGGATCACATATTATGATTGTCATAGTATATTTCAACCTCCCTTAGATAGTAAATATGTGTCAAATCTCTCCAATTCAGTTTCAAATGCTGGAGAGATGATCCATGATGAAGGAAATTTCACAAAGGTTAGCTGAAGAGTATCTACACCATTTTCGAGAGTTTGTCATAATTTATATGGACATTTTTATTGCGAAGAATTCAAGGTCTATTTCATATTCCATTCCCTTATAATGTAATTATTTATTGATTGGACATGTGTTCTAGTGACCTATAAACTACATTCTTTCTCCTCTCTCTGAAATTTTATAAGTAGATGCCATTTTGGCCTTTATAATATAGATCACACTTGGCATGGTAAAGCCATGCTATTTTGATGTCACATTTTGCCTTAGAATAATTCAAGAAATATATTTTTGAGTTCAATAATATCTTATTCAAGTGTGTAAAGTGATAAATGGTTAAGTTCAGTGATTTTATCCTTTGCTTTTCCTTATCCTTTCATGTCTTCTATAAGAAAATATCATTATAATAGATCATATAAAGTGTATTCAACTGTGTTAGGATCCTTTCAAATATATTATTTTCCTTAGAGTGTGAAATTTTCCCTCTGGTTCATTTGTCTTGTGTTGTTTCTTACATCTCACCTTAATATTGAAACACTAATATTAGAATCCTTTAGGACTTTGAGACTAGTCTATATGATTTATTTCTTAGTTAATGAAATGTGATAGTCATGTGGAAAAAATCTTTGTGTATTACCCCATTATAATAGGTTCAATTCATGTAAATTCAAACTCTTTTCCCCACAATCAAGCATTACCATAGGTGAAAACACTTCAAGATACATTCAGGGAGTTAGCTCTTAAATCTAGAGGCTCACTTACACTATAGGTACACCCACATACATATAAGTGTTCACATGTTTCCAAATTTTGGAAGAGGCTTGAGCATCCTCTTCTAAGGTGCAATATTTTGTGACAACAACACCCTTTGGAAACATGGTCTATATTTGTGAGAAACCTTCTCTAGGTCTAAATACAAATGTGGGGTCTAAATGGTAATGAGAATTAATTTTTATACATGATATATTAATATTTAAAAGCTTATAATTTCAATTTTTTGAGAGGTGAGGTGAAATTGTACTCTCAAACAAAGTGGAAATGTGTTCTATCTACCCACAGGTATGCAGACCTATAAGTGAAAATTCATAGGACCTAACTTGTATGTGGAGTTTGTTTAAGCAATGGAGAAGTGTTATACAGACTTATAGAAAACCATTTGAACATTATAGACACATTTGTATCATCAAGAACATGAACCTTGTGCCAATTTCCAACTCTCATATTAGGACCCTAGATATAAGCTAACAGTACACACAATCTATACATATGAAAGGAGAAAAATTTTAGATGGTACAATGTTTGGTAATAGATATACAAGGCTACTAAGATATTGATAGGGAATTGAGAATAATTTTATATAATCCCTCAGTTTTAAAACTGAATAATTTATCCTTGATAGTTCATACAAGAAGGAAAAGAGACCTATATGTTATGGTCCCATAGGTCTTCTTTTGGATAAAAGTACACATGCTCGTATAATATGAGAATGTGTATTATGAGTCATACCTAAATGAAATGAGGAAATTCACAAACTAATGAAGATATCTTGATGATTGGATATCCATAATGGGTTGAAGTGATAGAGGGTCATAACATTAAAAAGGTTGGCAATCCCAATATTCCTACATAGGTCTAAGTACAAGGATGAGACAAAGGTTGTAGACCATTATGAAGAAATAAAATGAACCCTATGATGAGATGAAGTGTCCATGAAGTTGAAATAATTTTAGAGTGTCATGATGGAGTGTAAATACTAACTTCAATACCTCATGCTCAAACCCTTCTCCTAATCAACACCCACAGCCACACCTTGAGAAGGCCTCAAGGCAGCCTAAAACAAGTATATTCTTAAAGAGATACAAAGTTTGGAAAATTTACAATGGTTATGAACCCTCATTATGTTGAATTTATGTCCAATGACTTGCAACAAGGTTCTAAACTCCTAACACACTGTCAAGACCTCTAGAGTTGACACTTATAGTCAGGCTTAGAAAGGAGTAAAAAGGGTATTGTAGGTTATGAATTCATAGAGACTTGAGAGTTCCAAATAAAGGTGATAGATTATAAACAATAAATAAAAGTCATGGATATGTCAAATTTTCTAAATTAGAGACCTAAAACCCTAAAATATACTTAGACTTATGTTATGAACACCTACAAGTTACAGTCAAGAGTAGTCCAATTTTAACATTTTGAGAAGATAGAGTACATGAAGAACATTGGGGTATATTTTAGGATAATGGCCAAGTGTGTAAAAATAATTGAGGATAGTGAGACTTAAATAAGGTACTGATCAAGATGATTAAATAGAGCTTCAAGCCCTTACATAAATAGTTCAAGACCATTTATAGGCCTCCCTACTTTTATGAGAGTTTTTTCTTGTTTATAGAGGGGTAAGGGTATATTAAAGGTATAAGGAAATTAAATACATTTTATGATGGTTCCATGATGACATAATACCTCATTTAGACCCTCAGACCCATAATGATAGAAGTGAAACAAACATAGAAACCCTATCAAGGCCATGTATAACCTAACTCACACACATATCACAAATTGTAATTATGAATAAGGTATCATATTGGTGGTAAGATGATGGTTTTAATGTTTTTAGAAGTTAATATAAATTTTAAATACCTCTAATAATCATAAAAAATAGGGTAAAATCAATAAAATGCCAATTATTCCTATAAGACATTCCTTGAGTTCCTCTCACGTAAGACTACATTTTAAGGTAGGTTTTCTTTCACTTGTTGTGACCTTAACCTAATGCATAGAGATAAATGTATTTTAAATGAGGTATTAATGTCCAAATAATTCATTAATATGGAATCATTTATTTTATTAATTCTATGACATGCAAAGTGAATAACTAAGATCGTAAACCCCTCTTCAATGGCTAGTTTACAAACCAAGAGTCAAATTCTCACACTCATAAATATACGGTCAGGATGCATGGGAATATAATCACTTATGTATATTTTAGGAGTATATTAAACTTAAAATTTTTGGCATTGGTTGGGGTATTGATCTCTTATTTTTTATGAACAATCGATAAGAACCAAAGTCAGTTTAAACCCTCTTAAAACCCTAGTAGTGAGAATTTGAGAAAGTTTGAATTCTAAATTACATGAAATGACATGGTTTTACTCTCTAACCTCATATATATTTTTATTAATCTAATTAATTTACAACCATGTACATTATCTATACTTGT
>JARHVA010006830.1:600000-627500 GCA_037957365.1 Torreya grandis
TTTTCGAATGATCAAAGTCAACTCTGCTCACATTTATGTATGCTCAATCAACTCAAACATAGTTCTTATTCATAAGAAACACCATTAATAGACACAAAGTCAATTTCTTAAGTGTTGTTTATACTCAAGATCAATTTTTAAAACCTACATAGACCATATAAATAATCTAAAATGAGTCCAAAACACTTCCCAATAGCTAAGTAATCATAAACATGAAAATATCATCAATACAAGCTCAATTATCCTTCTCGGGTCACTTACAAAGCATACACAAACACACTATCAAATTTTAACCTTCAAAACATTGACTTCACACACTTTCATATATTCAAATCTATATTTATAGATGTGCCTTGGAGTCATCTACAAATTCACTTTCTACACCATGATCATATTATATTGTATCAAAAGTTATATCCAAAATATAGAGCACTATTTTTCCTTTGTTAAATTCAAATATTTGAATTCAAATGGTCACAGTTATACCTTAGACACTATGTTATCATATCATGTCCTCATTTCTTATATTGATCATGCATTTTCTATATTATTTGAGATTTAACTCATAGTGTGCCAATTCCCAAATGTTAAACTTCAAACAGTTGACCTCATCTCATTTAATATTACAATCTTAACCACACACACTCTGTTGATCTCTTCAAGATTTTACTTACTTTAATAATTCTAGACAAATATCACTTTTACCTCTTGAGTTTAATGTGAACCATTAATTTTTATCATTAAAAACACCCACTCATTATTTATCTTTGGAAGAATCATGATATTTATCTCTACTCAATGTTAAACATCAAACATTTGGCACTATCTCATTGCATCCTAACATCTTGGAATAAACACACTCTATCAATCCTTTTGTAAAGAGCTCGATCTTTACTTAGTTTAAGCATCAAAACCTTTGACCCATTTAAATTACTACACACTATAGATCTAGATGTATGAACCCTCGTGAACCTTTGTATATCCATCTGATCCTGATCTTAAACATCATGCAAAAATGACTATGGGGACCATTTCTTATCTACCTAGAAGGCCAACTTTGGACTTTAATAAATTTCTTTGTGCTTAGATACATGATGTAAAATTTGGACCGAATGATATCCTCACATAGGATAATCTAACCATATATCAATATTATCCTCAA
This sequence comes from Torreya grandis, assembly GCA_037957365.1. Taxonomy (NCBI): domain Eukaryota; kingdom Viridiplantae; phylum Streptophyta; class Pinopsida; order Cupressales; family Taxaceae; genus Torreya; species Torreya grandis. Next base: position 601,163 of record JARHVA010006830.1, read on the forward strand.
ACCTTTACACATATGAGAAATAATTCCATTAATCTTCTCACTTAGATGTTTTCTTCCATAGATCAAACTATGTCAAGAACTATCTAGAAGGCCAACATTTTACATGAATATCTTTTGATGATCTTCATCACATGATCTAAAAATTAGCACAAATAAACTAGGTACAAAACTAAATAAATCCATATGATCATTTTATCCTTGCACCTTCACATGTGAAAAATATAACAACATCAAAATTCCTACTCATATTTTTTCACCACATTATAAATTTGGCTATGGGAAAACACTGCCAAACTACCTGGTGGCCATATTTTGAACTTGCATATCTTATGTTACACTTTATTGCATGACCTAAAATTTAGCACATAGAAACTAGTCACAAATGTGATCACTACCATAAGACCAAATCCACATGACTCATCCACATGTGGTAATGGTGATGTCAGCAAACTACCTACTCAATGTTTTTACCACTAGACCCAAAATGTCTAGATGAAAACAATGATCAACTACATAAAATCCACTCATGCACACAATCACTCAAATAATTCTTGACTTCTGATAGGAACCCTTGCACATGCTCAAATCACTATACTCATCCTTGAATATCTCTAACCATGTCAAAATTGAAGATCAACCAAGCATACTTCAAACATACTAGGACAAGCACATCGCACACTTCATCATTGTCACTTAGACTATTAATGCACTTCATTCACTCACCTAGACACCTTCATGAAATAACTATGACATCATTGACAACTCTCCAACAATCTACCCCTTTATCATTGATGTTAACACCCATCATGAAATAATATACAACTCACCTTCCTTCTCTCTCTTCAAGCACTCTCATAATAGGAATCTTCTCCCCCTTTGACACATTGACAAAGTGGGAACCAATTGATCTAAAAAATGAAAAATACTATCAATAGGAGAGGAACACATTATAAATATGATACAAAATCCCCCTTATCTTGAGCAAATATATTCTTACCTTGAAAATTTCTTCTTGTTTCATGTCAACACTCTCTTCAACCAAGCACTAAAACTAGTGAAGAAAGAACACACAAAAGTATTAAAATATAATGGAACTTACCAAGAAACATCTAAGTGGTAATCCCCCTAATATCTATGAGCCATTTCATATATTGAGAATCTTCAAATCTTCATATACCATGAAGAATCACCACACAAGATTACTAGCATCTTCTCTCGAGCCACCTCAGGGACCACCAACAAAACTTCATGCCACTCACCAAACAAGATACGTGCTCTAAACCAACTTGAGATATCTCTTTAAAACACTCATTCCTTTCTCTTTTGGATAAATTATACAAAAACATCACATCTTCATTAAAATTTACTTTGGAGGCACAAGGAATAAAACTCCTTAAGACACTACCCCTTTTAGTGCACAAATCACATTATAAATCATGAGGCACTCCTACTTGGTACTTACCTAATTATAGTGGAGAAATAAGCTTACTTATAACTAATGAATAAGTACAAAGATTATTTGGCTTGGTCTTATCTAGATGTGAATTCAGATAGAAATTATTTGTTTCAATATCACATCTCATTACAACCTAGTATAAATACCTTCAGGCAAGTGTAGAGATTGATTAAGTTCATCTTAGCTACAAAGATACTATAAAAGTAAAATAAATTGAGGGATGATGAGATATCAGAGCTGCCAATTAATGGTAAACATCTAAAACATTTCCTAGACTGAGCCTATAACTTGTGTAAAGTATTGTATACTATATAGTTTTGTTATTTTTGGTTTTGTTTCCAATCTACTTTAGTCCTTGTTTGTATAGTTCTTTTTGTCATGTTTTTTTTCAAATATTGTTGATCTATTTTTGATGATCTACCTTATTTTGTTGAGTTTTTGTGGGTGCTTACTGATAAATTATAGAAGTGTTGACTCTGTGCCCCAAGGAATTAGTACTTGCTCTTATTTTTTAAGGTTCTTTGCACACCCACAGGGGATGTGCATCCCCAAGTCAGAGCCATTGTTTGTGTTCAAATTTAATCCAAGCATCTTTTGCTATTTTTCAAGGAAAGAAGGCATGGGAATTATAAGCCCATGTGGTACCAATGAAAGAAACATAGAAAAAGTCTTAAGTTCACATTATAAGTGGCCTACCCATGTGGAGGCATAATGAATAAAACTCCTCAATACACTACCCATAAAAAATTTGATGGGGTAATTCCTTTAGTTGAGGATAGGTAGCTGATAATTAATGTAGTAGTTGCCCAAGAGAAAATATAGTCTTAGAAGTAGTCAACAAGGTGTTGTTCCTCAAGACACTACCCCTTCAAATCCAAGGGTAGGGGATGCAAGTAAATAGCTAAATAAATCTAAAATTGTCAAAAATTCCTCTAATATAGCACCCATTTCCCAAATTTCCAAACTAAGAGGTCCTCTGACCAAAAATAGAGTACCTTTACTATCTAGTATCCCTAAGGGTGTGAATGATATTAGAATAAATCTACCCTTAAAGACTGTTATTAAACATGAAAATTCATTCCAACCCATTCCACTTCAAAATTTAAGTTATTATATTCCAAATAAAGGTGTTGTCACCCTTCCACCTAGTACTCCTCTTCCTTAGTATAGCATGTGTGATATGACCTAGGTATTGAGTCAATAAGAAGTGACCGTGACACTTAATGAGTTATTATGAATGCCAAAACATAGGAAGAGGGAATTTGAATACATGGAATTTTATGAAAGTACATATGCAAAGGAAATAACTTCACCCAAAATGCTCTAAGATGATGATGAAGAATCAGAAGAGGTTATTGAACTCAATTTGAAAGTCTATTTGGGGACTACATTGGTAGAAAGTATGTTCAATGTGGACCCATTTTATAAAACCCTACTGATCAATGGTCTAATTATTCATAATTATATGTTTGATTTTGGATCCTCTTGAAATGTGATTCCTATATATGTCCTTAATAAGATCAGATTTAAAATTACATATACCTTCGGCAAGTGTTATGCCATGGATTCACAAGAGGTGTCAGTTGTCAGACAAGTCAAAGGGTTGGTGGTGCAGTTGGCTATGTATCTAGGTAAATATTTTAAGATGGATGTGGTAGTTTTGGATTTACCACCTATGTGGGGGATGTTACTATCATGAAAATGGGCTACCAGCATGGGTGTAAGTGTATAAATAGACTTTTCTTATGCCACCATTCTTTTGGAGGGTAAGATTGTCAAACTTCATAAGGAGTCAAAGATGATGCATGTAATTGAAGATCCAACACATGCTCTAAATAAAGTGTTTTATACTGATGTGGAATTAGGAAAATTCATTGATAATGAGAATATTGTTGAACATCTAGTTATTCTTGATACTGAGTTTGATAATGAAGGTGTTTTTTGGATAATTTAATTTGATGGGCCTTGCTCAGATCTTGGAAATGGAAATGGGGTTGTCTTCTATGCCCCCAATAATAAATGTTTTAAGTTTTCTTTCAATATTTTCTTTGATTGGATGAATTAAATTATGGATCATGAGTAACTTATACTTGGTATTCACCTGATTATAGTTGAGAGAAAACCTTACTTGTAGTTGATGAAGAAGTACCAAGATTTCTTGGCTTGGTATTATCTAGATTTGAAGTCAGATAGAAAGGATTTATTTCAATATGACATCCCATTATAGCCTAGAAATAATACCTTAAGGCAAGTGCAGAGATTGATTGACTTCATCTTAGCCACCAAGCTACTAGATAAGTTAAATAAATTGAGCAATGATGAGATACCCTAGCCACTAGTGGCAGACATCTGAAACACATCCTATACTAAGTTTCTAACTTATGTAAAGTACTATATAGTGTATATTTCTATTTCTTTATTGTTTTTTTCCTCTACTTTGGGCATCATTTATATAATTCCTTTTTCCTTGTGTTCATTTTTAGATCCTCCTGATCTATTTTTGATGATCTACCTTATTTTGTTGAGTTTTTGTTAGTGTTTACTGATAAATTACTGAAGTGTTAACTTCATGTCCCAAGGGATTAACACCTAGTCTTGTTTTTTGGGGTTCTTTTCACACCCATAGGGGGTATACATCCCTAGGTGAAATCCAAAATTGGTGTTCAAATTTACACAAAGCATTTGTACCATTTTTGAAGGAAAGAAGGCATGGGAATTATAAGCCCATGTGACACCAACACAAAAAACACATCAAAAGTCTTAATTCCATGTTATAAGTGGCCTTACCACTTGAAGTCACAAGGAATAAAACAAATTTATAAAGGTGGTAAAGCATGGGCCCACATGGAGTGTTAAAAAAAAATTAGGGAAATTATAACTTTACATATTAGAAAGTAGGAATTTGCCTCCCAAATTCCCAAGCCCATGGGAGTGGTTGGAGGAAAAGGAAAGACTAAATGAAATTTTTGAATTACAAATTAAAAATATCATGTAGATCTCCTAAGTCCATGCTAGCAAGATGAAATCCATGGAATAATTTCAAAATCCCATGTAATAGGGATAAAGGGGAACACATGGTAGAATGGAAGATAGGGGATTTGAGGTAGGAAAAATAGCATTCTAAAATCAATTGTTAAAAATACAATATGCAAATTATTCACTAATCCATAGATCCTATAATAATATGGCAAAGAAAAGGATGGAAGAAAAGGGAAGTTAGAATTGAGTATGGAAGTTTACTAAATTACAAATTGTTGACTGAGTTCTAGATCCCATGGAGGGGAAAGGGGAACCATGTGTAACATAGGATAAAATGGTAGAGAACTGAATCTAGGATGAAACTTAGAAAATTTATAACTTACAAAGTGTATTTGACTTTTTAGATCCTACAATAAAGGAACAATGGATATATTTGTTGGAAGGGAAACTCATGAATACAAGTTTAAACTTAAAATTAAAATTGTAGATTGTAGTTAATATTTCCATGGACATAGATTTTAAAAATTATTCAAACACTCTAAAACCTAATCTCATGTATCCCCTAAATGATAATCAAAATTGGATTAAAAAAACTTTAAATATGTGGTTGTGTATGCTTGAGGCATATAAAATAAGTTTCCAAAGGGTTTCCAAGTCTTATTGCCTTAGGTAGCCTCATTCAACACAGTAATTTATAAATGGTCTTGCATGATATGTACTTTCTCAACTTGTAGGGTTGTTGGAGTGAGAGAAAACAATGATTGATCCAATAGTTTGATCCAATAGTTCATGCCAAAATTTAGTCTCCTGTTATGAACAATGGATTAATGATGCATGAAATTGGTGCATTGTTATTGGATCTTGGCCATGCTACATTAAAATTTTGAATGGGTCAATCTCATGGTATATCAATAGTTAATATTGGGCCTCTTGTCTATATCTCCTCTTTTGGTCCTCATCACATCATGGTTTAGCCACTACCTTTCCATCATGGTGGTATTTTTGGGCCATTTCACATTGGATTCATTCATCCAACTACTGGGCTTATTAGAGGAATTATGTAGACAAAGTTGTGCTAAGAAATATCAATAGACACATGAACTTAGGTTCAACATTAGTTATTTTAGGGGATTTAGTAGTTCCCATGACAAATGTTGATTAGGGAAACCAAACAAGTGTTCCCAAAAGTTTAGGGCTAATAGGTCAACTGGGTAATTGTACAATAACTTATAGGGGGATTGGGTTTATCCATGTGGTGATTTTTAAAACTTTTTTTGTAGCTATTCTTGTACACTCTCTTATTGAGAACACTAATATACAAAATGATGTTTTTCATCCATTTTTAATAGTATTTTAATTGTTTAACTTTGCACAAGTTGTTCCAATAAAAGGTGTGGCTCAAGATACAATTGAGGTCAAATTAAGTGGTATTGATGGTGCTCAACAACAGTCAATAAGAACAATGAATTTTGATCAAACTCATGCAAATTCAATTTTATTCCAAATTTTAGCATATGCATAATATTTACATCACATTATAATTTCAAATGCAATGTCCATGATCCATTTTTGGCACACCCTTCAAACTTAACATTTGGGGATCATGGAGCTAGGAATATCATCTTAAGAAGTTATCTATTTTAAGAGGTATTATTCCTTATGAGTAAATTGGCAAGAATGGTGAATGCTAGAATGGTAGCTATGATTGATAAAGTGCATAGTGATTTTAAGAAAGTGTATTTTGAAAGGAGCTATGATGATGTCAATGAAAAATGATCATTCAAATCCCAATATAGCATTAAAAGTTTAACTCGCGGCGACATAAAGTGCAAGCTTATACAGGGTTGGCTTCTTAGAAACTATTTTAAACCAAGATGGAATAGAGTTAGGTGGAAATTAAAGAAATGACAAGTTTTAAAATTTGAAAATGAGGATCCAAAATTTATGAGAGATTTTGATGGGAGAAGCAACTTGTAAAAGTAAGTCTTCAAAATGCAAGTTGTAATGTGTAATCAACTCTCCTAATCCCTCGATCAACCCAAGATATAAGAATTCAAATCAAGTGGAGTTCCAGGGAGATTTCATAGAATAATGCAATTTTTCACTTTTACAAGTGTTCAAATTGCAAATTGCACTTGGACCTCCCAAACCTGCTAGTCAACATTATCAAACATGAGATCCTAGTTCAAATTAGAACTTTTAATACCAATTACAATTTTTCATTTTTGTAAATTGAAATTTACACTTGGAGTTTCCAATTCCCTAAGGGGACTTTTGAGGGGAATTAAAACTACAATTTAAAAGTTTCAATTTGCACTTGGAGTTCCTAGTTACCTAAGGAAACTTTTGAAGGGAACTACAACTATAATTTGTAGGTTGAAATTTACACTTGGAGTTTCTAGTTCCTTGTGATAAATTTTCATGGGAACTACAACTGCAAATTATAAGTTGCCAATTTTTAAGTTGTAAATGTGATGCTAAGTTCTAGATTTCCCTCAAGTAAAGAAAGTGTAAAATTGCTATTGGGATCTAGAGTTCCCCATAAGGCTAAAAATTGAAAAGTAATGAATTTAAGCACTAAAAAAGTTTGTGACAAACCTAAAAATTTAAATGTGAAAAAATCAAAGTATTGAAAGGTATACTAAAGCAAAAAGGTGAAAAAGGTAAAAATAACCTGTCTTGCATTTTTTCAATTATTTTTCATGTTCGAGCACATCCATAGGATAAATATTATAGGTTTGTAAAATCAATGTGGTCCATTCCAAACAATATCATTCAAATGGCCATGGATTTATAATATTCCCATGAAATCATTGAAAATTAGGGGTGTTATTTGGCATGCATAGGAGGAAGAGAAACTATCTAGAAGTTTCTAGTTGTGCAAATGAGTGGTCAAAGGCATGCCTAAGTAGTTGCACAAGAAGACAAAGGGTTTGTTTGGCTCCAAGTAGAATATTCTCCTTCAATCTAAAATTAAATGAATTTCCATTAAATCATAGCAAGGTTTATTGTAAATATTCATCATTTCATGTAGAGATAGTTATAATAATCATTTTGCTTACAAAGGCATGAAGATTCTAGGTGTTGCAAAGAGCATATTCTAGGTCGAAGCATCTTGGAAGAACTTTGAGGGCTGATTGCAAGTTTTAAATATTTCAAGTTGCAATACATATCATCAGATTAAAATGGGTGATAAATTATATAAAAAGAGGGCTTGTCCTCCTTTTCAAGGTGGTTATTGGTTTTTAGTTTTTTTCAAGTCTAGGCTCTTCCAAATTTTAGGATCCATTACTGTGTGTATATTTCATCTCTCTTGCTAAGGTGTTTATAGATGTATATCCATAAGCAAGCTCTGAAAGAATTGTAATATGTCTCCCCTATCCAACAAGAATCAAAATCACCATGCTTATCCCCATGATAGCATTTATAAACACTGATGTATGTAAGATTTTATTTTAAGATAATGGATTATACTTATGGTTTTTATTCTTTCCTATTGATGAAATACAATATTGTGTTTTACATGTTCTGTGAATTGTATATCTAGTTTAATGTTCATTATTATTTGGCATCTTGGGCATATATCTAGGTTATAAACCACTTTATGCATTGTGATTTGAAAATATAATGTTGATAACCTCTTAAGGGCACCCTAGGTTTAGGGATTTAATAGGAAAATGTATTTGAAATTGTAATTGCAGTGTATATTATAGGGTTTCAATAATAATTTATTTATTTGCATTATATTGACACCAATGGATACAAATCACTCCTGGTAGTTCCCTTTAGCTTGTATTTATATTTGTATACATATTTGAAAATAAATGATGTCATGAATATTGAAAGAATCCTTGTTGTTTGAAGAAAACCAACACACCACTCTTTTTATAACTACCAAAATAATCTTACCCTATCCTACCCTACACATAATACACCTTGTTGCATATGTTAGGTTTTTTTTACCTACAAATGCATAAATCTTCCCTACTTAAAATGTATCTATGTTTTATGATTTTAATCCTGACATTGGAGTCTTCCATTTGACCCCCTATTTTCAAAAATTTATTTAGATATCCCCATCTATCTTTAGTATCTTGTGCTTGACTTAGAATCATTTTTGCATTCTATGTGACAAACCTTCCCATGTGGAGTGTGTAACTTTGGTTATGCCCTGGTCAAATTTGCATTTTGTGTCAAAATTCTCCATGGAGATTGAATTGTAGTATCCCTCCATGTGATCAAGATAACCCTTAGGTATTCTCACTTTGGTTCATGTAGAACTAGAAGTAGTACGGAGCTAACCATACCCTATGTTAGTTCTTTCCAATCATTATCTACATTTGGTCCAGCTTGATAAACCCTTCCCTGACTATAATGACACATCAAGGGGTTTATCATACATGTTTGCCATTTTTATCAAGTGTACAAGGTTTAGCAAAAGAGGTTTACAAATAGGAACCAACACCCAATTAGCACCATTGTCAAGAAATAAAAAAACACTCATGTAACTTGTGCTATCATGGACTATTGTAGAGAGTTGTAATTAATTTAGGTTTCTAAAGTTCTTTACTTATATTTATGTTATTTTGACTATCTATGGTCCGTCAATGCTACAACACTTCACTAGTGCCATTACCAGGGAATGAAAAGACACTTATGGCACTTATGTTTCTATGGAATCTTGTAGAGAGATATATAAGTTTAGGTTGAAAATTTTATTTTCCTATCTTTACACTAATTTGACTATCTTGGCCATCAATACCACAACACTCCACTGGGGATGTGTCAAGAAATGAAAGATTTGATCAAATTGACATCTAATGAATTTATTGCAAAGAGTTGTAAATTTGTCATGTTTTGAGGTGGTTTCCCTTGTTGAACATGAGTTAAAAAAATTTAGTGTCTTTGATTTCATACATCATCACTAATTTCATCAAGATATGGTTTTAGTATGTATCATTGTGAATTTGTAGATTGTTATATTCTATAAGTTTGATTCTAGTGGAGACTCTAACTTATCATCCACTTTCAAAGAAAAATTAGTGCCCACTTTGAATATTTTCATCTTTGAGTATTCTTTTTCTTACAAATATATAAGGACTAAGGTCATCCTTTAAAGGTGACTCATCGAAACAACTTGTCTCACCCTTGAGTGTTCATAAAATAAGAAGGAGACAAGCTTGAAGGCTAATTGAAGGGCAAAGTTTAGATGATAAGGAGTGTCTAGAATATCAAAATTATGATAATATTAAAATATTGTTTGTTGAACTTACTATTATTTAGGATTATCATATGTCTCCTAGTAATTCAAAACCTTATAGTCCCATTTACTATCCATCTCCTTCTCAATCAGTTGAATTGTCTCCTAAGTTTGATCCCCAAGTCCACCTCACTCATCCCCTCATAGTGCTTTGACATCTAATTTTGAACCTAACATTAAACCATTTATGAAATAGAGGGACCAAGATGAGAATAAATGTCCTACATTATAGATTCTTAGATTTAGACCTATCAATTTTGATGGAATGGAATGTTATATCAATGAAGTCCCGAATGAAGTAAGAAACTACCTTCCCAATTTTCAAGGGAATAATGTAGTGACTGGTGATTAACACTTGAGGGATTTTCACATTATCATTGAGGATTATGAGGTTGAGCATCAGGATGTTTTAATTAAGTTATTTTTTCATACGTTGGAATAAGATGCTCATGAGTGGTTCAATTCCTTTCCCCATGGATGCATTGATTCATGGGAAGAAATGAAAAATGTTTTTGAAAATTCATATGGTGATAGGATTGATCCCACATTTATATTGCATGAGTTTAAAAACATTAAAAATAACCCTAATGAGTGTGTGAATGATTTTAATACATAATTAAATAAGACTATGATGAGGCTACTTGAGAACATTAGGCCTAGTGATACAACTTGCTTGATTAAATATTGTGATGCCTTTGATAAGAAAGATGTGTATTACTTGAGAGACAAGTATCCCATGAACTTGAGATTGGAATTAAATATGGCCATCCAAATTGAAAATAACATAAAGTAAAATTATTTTAATCTAAAAATATATATATTACACTAAGATATCTAACCTTAAGGAAATAATGAAAACTTTGGCCTCCATTTCCAAAGAGATCTCCTATAAGTTGACTAGAGCTGAGAAGGTGTTGATTCATGGATCTATAAGTTAGGATACATCTCTAAATATAAATAAAATACAAGGGAGACATGTTTTTCACATTAGGGATAATGACAGAGAGAATAGACATAAAAGTGATGACAAAAATGAGAATAGAATAGTTGGGAAGGAAGTGTTTGATCCATTAAATAGCAAGGTAAATGTTGTGAATTGTGATCTAGACATTGATTGGTGTGATACGTTCTTCATTCCACATCCTCTTTGTGATAGTGATGAACTAATTGATGAATATGTAGATGAACCTAATTCTATGTCTGATGATGAGGAGATTTTGATGTTCAATTATCAATTCTCTTGATGTAAAATGTTTGCCTTTACAAACTTGTTAAGTGATACTATTATTGACAAGTTTTGGATTGTAGTACAAAAGGTAAGTGTACAAACATATGAATTGGATTGTGATTTTAATATGACATAAGCATATGAATTACCAAATCATGATTTTGAATTTTTACATTTTTTGATGATTAAAAAATTTGGTAGGGGAATTCCTTCAATTAAGGATAGGTAGCTACTAATTAATGTACTAGTTTCCCAAGAGAGAATATAGTCTTATAAGAAGGCAATAAGGTTATTCTCCTCAAGACACTACCACCACAAATCTAAGGGTATGGGATACAAGTAAAGGGCTAAATAAAATTATAGCAATCCTAAATTCCTCTAAGATAACACCCATTTACCAAACTGCCAAATGAAGAGGTGTAGAATACATTTGTTATCTAGTATCCCTAAGAGTGTGAATAATGTTAGAAAAAATCCACCCTCAAAGACTATTGTTAAACAGGCAAATTCATCCTAGCCCATTCCACTTTAGTCTTTAAGTAATTATATTCCATTTGAAGGTGTTATCACCCTTCCACCTAATAGTCCTCTTCCTTAGTATAGCATGTGTGATATGGCCCAAATATTGATTCAACTAAAAATCATTGTGAAATTTGTTGAGTTATTATGAATACCTAAATATGGGAAGAGGGCATTTGAATACTTGGAATTTTGTGATAGTACATCTTCAAATGAAATAACTTCACCCTAAACACTCTAGGAATATGATGAAGAATTAGAAGATGATGAAGAATCAGAAGAGGTTTTCTAACCCCCTATGGAAGTTTTCTTGGGGACTACATTGGTATAAATTCAGCTAAATGTGGACCCATTTTATACAACCATGTAGATCAATGGTCTGATTGTTTAAAATTATATGTTTTGGTTCTAGATCCTCTTACAATCTCATGACCTTATGTGTCCTTAATGAGCTTAGAGTGAAAATGGCATCCACCTTTGGCAAGTGCTATGCAATGGATTCATGAGAGGTGCTAGTTATCAGATAAGTCAAAGGTTTGGTGGTGTATTTGGCTATGCATCTAGGTAAGTATTTGAATAAGAATGTGGTATTTTTTGACTACTCACCTAAGTGAGGGATGTTTCTATCTTAAAAATGGGATGATAGAATGGATGGAAATGTAAAAATGGATTTGTCTTATGCCACCATTCTATTGGAGGGTAAGATGGTCAAAATTCATAGGGAACTAAAGATGTTACATGTAACTAAAGATCTGAAACATACTCTAAATAAAGTGTTATATATTGATGTTGAATTGGGAAACTTCATTGGGAGTGTGGATGTCGTTAAACAACTAGTTGTTTTTTATGCTAATTTTGATGATGAAGTTGTTGTTTGGAAATTTTAATTTGATGAGACTTGCTCCAATCTTGGAAATAGAGATGGGGTTGTCTTCTACGCCCCCAATAATAAATGTTTTAAGTTTTCTTTCAATATTACCTTTGAGTGCATGAGTGACATTATGGATCATGAGACACTCCTACTTGGTACTCCCCTAATTGTAACTAATAAACAATCTTATTAGCATCTGATGAAGAAGTACCAAGATTTCTTGGCTTGGTCTTATCTAGATTTGAAGTCAGACAGAAAGGATTTTTTTCAATATGACACCACATTATATCCAAGAAGAAATATTTGTAGTCAAGTAAATATATTTATTAACTTCATCTTGTCTACTAAGTTACCAAAAAAATTAAAGAAATTAAGGGATGATGAGATACCATAGCCACTAGTTAATGGCAGACATCTAAAACATTTCGTATACTGAGTCTGTAATTTGTGTAAATTATGTATAGTGTATATTTTTATTGCTTTGTAGTTTTGTTTTCCCTCTATTTTGGGCCTTGTTTGTAAAATTATTTTTATTGTATGTTCATTTTTAGATCCTTTTGATCTATTTTTGTTGATCTGCCTTATTTTATTGAGTTTATATGAGTGTTTGATGATAATTTTTTAAAGTGTTGCCCCTACTGCCAAAGGGATTGGCATCTGGTCTTGATTTTTAGGGTTTTATGTACACACATAGGGGGTGTACATCTTTGACTGAGAGCCAACATTGGTTCTCAAATTTATAGCAAGAATTTGTACTATTTTTTGAGGAAAGAAGGCATGTGAATTACAAACCCACGTAGCACCAACGTAAAAAACATAATAAGTCTTAAGTCCATGCTATAAGTGGCCTACCCACATGGAGGCATAAAGAATAAAACTAATTTATAAAGGTGGTAAAGCATGGTCCCACATGGAGTTTTCATAAAAAAATTTGAGGGAAATTGTAACTTTGCATATTAAAATGTTACAATTTGCCTCCCAACTTCCTAATCCCATAGGAGTGGTTGGTAGAAAAGGAAATACTAAATGCAATTTTTGAATTACAATTTACAAAAAGTGTGCAGATATCCCAAGACCATTCCAACAAGATGAAATCCATGGAACAATTTCAAAATCCCATGTAAAAGGGATAAAGGGGGATGCATGGTAGAATGGTGGATAGGTGAGGATTTGTGGTGGGGAAAAGCACATGATAAAAGCACTTATTAAAAATATAATTTGCAAATTGTTCACCAATCTCTAGATCCCATAGTATTGTATTCAATAAAAGGTTGGTAGAAAATGGAATCTATAATGCAATCTGAAAGTTTGATAAATTACAAATTGTTTACTGAGTTCTAGATCTTGTAGAGAGGAAAGGGGGACCATGTGCATCATAGAATAAAATGGTGGAGAACCAAAGTTAGGATGCAACTTAACAATTTTCTAACTTGTAAAGTGTAGTTGACTTTTGGGATCCCATAAGAAAGGAATGATAGAGATATTCATTGGAGAGGAAAATCAAAAATACAAATATAAACTTAGGAGGAAAATTGCAGATTATAGTTAATATTCTCATGAAAACAAATTTACAAAGGTATTTTAATGCTCAAAAACCTAATATTGTATATCCCCTCAAGGATAAGTATCAATAGAAGAAGAAAAAAACTTTAAATATATGGTTGTGTATGCTTGACACATATAAAAGAAGTTTTTAGAGGGTTGCCAAGTCCTGCTACCTTAGGCAACCTCATTCAACACAACAATTTCTGAATAATCCTATGCGATATGCACTTTATCAACTTGTAGGGCTGATGGAGGGAGAACACAATGACTTAATTAGTAGTTTATGCCCAAATTTAGTCTACTTGTATGAACAATGGATTAATTATGTAGGAAATGGGTGAATTGTTATTAGATCTTGGTCATGTTAACTTAAAATTATGAATGGGTCAATCTCATGGTGAATCATTAGTGAATGTTGGTCTTATTGTCTATATTGCCTCATCTGGGCCTAATCCCATCATGGTTCAGCCACTACCTTTCCAGCATGGTGGTAGTTTTAGGTCATTTTAGACTACATTTATTTATATAACTATTAGGCTTATTAGAGGAATTGAGTGAACAAAAAGGTGCCAATAATTATCAATATACACATCACTCAAGTTCAACATTGGTTATTGAAGGGGGTTCAGTCGTTCCCACTAAAAATGTTGATTAGGGAAACCAAACAAGTGATCTTGAAAGGTCAGGGCTAACATGTCTGTTGGGTAATGGTACATCAAATTCTAGGGAGATTGGGTCTATCCATGTGGTGATTATTATAACTTTTGTTGAATCTATTCCTTTACGTCCTCCTATTGAGGCAACTAATGCAACACATGATTTTTTTCATCCATTATTAATAAGTTTTTGGTGGTTGAAATATACACAAGGTGTTATAATAAGAGGTGTGGCTCAAACTACAATTGAGGTGTAATCAAGTGGAATTGATGGTGCTCAAAAATAATTAATAGGAATAATGAATTTTAATCAAGTTCAGGAAAAGTCAATATATCCCAACTTCAAGCATAGGCCCAAAATTTACATCACATAAAAATTTCAATTGCAATGTCCATCATCTGGGATTATCACGCCCCTCAAACTTGACATTTAGGGAGGATGGAGGTAGGAGATCATGTCAAGAATCTATCTATCTAAAGAGGTATTGTTATTTATAAGGAAATTAGCAAGAATGGTAAATGATATAATGGTATCTATGATTGATGATGTGCATGGTTATTGTAAGAAAACATATTTTGAAAGGACGTATGGTGATGTGGATGAAAATTGATCATTTAAACCCCAAGATAGAATTATAAGTTTAGCTCAAGGTGCCAGGAAGACAATATTATAAAGGGTTGGCTTCTGACAAACTTTTTTAGAGGGTATTTTGCTAAACCAGGTTGGAATGGAGTTAGGTGTAAAGTCAAGAAATGGCAATCTTCAAAAGTCACAAATGAGGCTCCAAAGTCTATGGGAGATTTTGGTGGGAGAAGAAACTTGCAAAAGTAATTATTCAAAATGCAAGTTATAATGTAAAGTCAACTCTCCCAATCCCCTTGGTCAACCCAATATAGAAAAAGTCAACTCAAGTGGATTACTAGGGAGATTTTGGATAATAATGCAATTTTGCACTTTTGCAATTGTGTAAATTACAAATTACACTTGGATCTCCCAAACCTTCGAGTCAATTGGAATCAAACATGAGATACTAGTTCAAAGAAACAATTTCAAGGCAAATTATAGTTTGGCATTTATGCAAATTGAAATTTGCACTTAGAGTTCTCAATTCCCAGAGGGAAATTTTGATGGGAATTATAACTACAATTTGCACTTAGAGTTCCTAGTTTTGTAAGGGAACTTTTGAAGGGAACTGCAATAATTTACAAGTTACAATTTTCACTTTGAGTTCCAAGTTACCTATGGAAACATTTTAGGGTAAGTGCAAATGTGAATTATAATTTACCAATTTGCAAGTTGTAAATGTGTTGTTGAGTTTTGGATTTCCCCCAAGTAAAGAAAGTGTAAAATTGTTAATGGGACCCAGAGTTCCCAATAAGGCTAAAAAGTGAAAATCAATGCATTTAAGAATTAAAAAATTCATAGAAACCATAAAAAGTCAAATTTGAAAAAATCAAAGTGTTGAAAGGTATAAAGAAGAGTAAGGTGAAAAGACTAAAAATAACCTACGTTTTACATTTTTCCAAGTATTTTGCTTTTTTGAAGACATCCATGGGAGAAATATTGTAGGTCTGCAAGATCAATGTGGGACATTTCAAAGAAGATCATTGAAATGGCCATGGATATGGAATTTACTCATGAAATTATTGCAAAGTAAGGGTGTTTTTTGGCATGCATAGGAGGAAGGGCAGCTATCCATAAGTTTCTAGTTATTCAAATGAGTGGTCAAAGAAATGTCTAGGTAGTTATATAAGAATACAAAGTGTTTATTTAGATCCAAGGAAAATATTCTCATTCAATCTCAAATGAAATGCATTTCTAGCCAAGCACGATAAGGTTTTGTTGTAAATCTTCATTATTTCATGTGGAATAAGTTACAACAATCATTTTCCTTATAAGATTCTAGGCATGGCAAAGAGCATATTCCATCTAGAAGCATCTTTGTGAAACTTTGAGGTTTGATTGCAAGTTTGCAATATTACAAGTTGTAACACATATTTTCAAATTTTAAATGGGCGAGAAATTATATAAAAAGAGGGCTCATCCTATTTTTCAAGGTGGTTGTTGGTTATTAGTTTTTCCTAAGTTTAGGTTCTTCCAAATTTTGGGATCTATTATTGTGTGTGCATTTTGTCTCCCTTTCTAAGGTGGTTATAGTTGTGCAGCCATTAGTAAGCTCTAAGATCACTGTCATATGTCTCCCCTATCTAATAAGGATCAAAGTCACCATGCTTATCCCAATGGAAACATTTACAAACATTGATGTTTGTAAGATTTTTTTTCAAGATAATGGAAAATACTTGGGTTTCTTACTCTTTACTATTGATGAAATACAATAGTGTGTTTTACAAGTTCTATTGATTAGATATTTGGTTTAATGTTCATTTTTGGTTTTCATTTTGGGCATAAATCTAGATTATTAACCCTTTTCTACATTATGATTTGGAAATATAATTTTGATAACCTCTTAAGGGAACCTTGGGTTTATGTATTCAATAGGAAAAAGTATTTGAAATTATAGTTTCATTATATGTTGCAGGGTTTCAAGAATCATTTGGGTAGTTGTATTGTATTGGTACTAATGGATGCAAATCATTCCTGATAGTTCCCTTTAGCTTGCATTTCATTTTTTATACATCTTTATAAATAAGCGATGTCATGAATGTTGAAATAATCCCCATTTTTTGAAAAACACAATTAAACCACTCTTTTTTATAACTACGAAACTCATCCTACCCTATAAATAATAGACCTTGTTACATATGTTAAGTGTTATTTGCCATTTTAAAATATATCTATGTTTTGTGCTTTGAATCCTAGAACTGAAGTCTTCCATTTGACCCCTTATTGATAATATCTTTATAAATGATGGTTTCAAGCATATCCCTATCTATCTTTAGTAGTTTATAATTGACTTAGAAGCATTTATGGTTTTTGTGTGACAACCCTTCCTAGGTGGAGTGTGCAACTTTGGTTATGCCCTGGTTAGATTTTCATTTTGTATCAAAAATGCTCATGGAGATTGAATTGCATTATCCCTCCATGTGAGAAAGATACCCCTTAGATCCTCTCACCTTGGTTCAGGTAGAGGTAAAAGTAGAAAGGAGCTAACCATACCCTCTGTCAGTGTTTTCCAATCATTATCTATGTTCAATCCATCTGTGTGCTAAACTCTTCCCTGAATATAATGACATATCAATGGGTTTATCATCCTTGTTTGCCATTTTTTTAAGTGTTTAAGTTTAAGATAAGTAGGTGTACAAATGGGAACCAACACCCAACTAGTGCCATTATTGGGGATTGAATAGACACCCATGGCACTTGTGTTGTGAGGGAATCTTGCAAAGAGATATAAGTAATTAAAGTTTCTAAATTTATCTACTTATATTTGTGATATTTTGACTATCTATGGTCTTTAAATGTCACAACACCTCACTAGTGTCATTATCAGTGAATGAAAAGACACCCATGGAACTAGTGTTACCAGGGACTCTTACAGAGAACTATATAAGTTTAGGTTTGAGAAAGTTCTTTTCCTATCTTTATTCTTATTTGAATATATTGGCCATAAATTCCATAACACTCCACTAATGAATTAAGAGATTTGATCAAATTAACATCTTCTAAATTTATTAGAAAGAGCTTTAAATTTTTCATGTTTTGAGGTGGTTTCCCTTGCCAAACATGATTCTAAAATTTTTAGTGTCTTTGATTTCATACATCATCACTAATTTCAGAAATATATGGTTTCATTATGTATCATTATGATTTTATAAGCTATTATATTCTATAATTTTGCTTCTAGTGGTGACTCCAACATATAATTCAGGTTCAAAGAAAGATTAGTGCTTACTTTGAATATATTTAGCTTTGAGTGTTATTTTGATTGAAAAGATGGAAGGACTAAGGTCATCCTTCAAAGGTGACTCATCAAAATAGCTTGTCTCACCCTTAAGTGTTCATCAAAGAAGGAGATAAGTTTGGAGTCCGATTAAAGGGTAAAATTCAACTATTAAAGAGTGTCTAGACTATTAAGATTCTAATAATCCTATAATATTGTTTGTTGGAATTCCTATTATTGAATATTATCATATCACTCTTAGTAATTCATAACCTTGGAGTCCCATTTATTATCCATCTCCTTCTCAACCAATTGAATCTCCTCCTAAGTTTGATCCCCCAAGTCCACCTCACTTACCCCCTCACAGCCCTTTGCCATCTGATATTGAACCTACCATTAAACTAATCATGAGGTAGAGGGACCAACATGAGAATGAACATCTTGTATTCTAGATTCCAGAATTTAAACCTATCAATTTTTATGAAAGGGAAGGTTATCCCAATGAATTCCTTAACGAAGTAAGGAACCACCTTCCCAATTTTCAAGAGAACAATGCAATGATTTGTGAGCACTTGATAGATTTTCACATTATCATTAAGGATTATGAGGTTGAGTATTAGGATGTTTACATTATGTTGTTTTTACTTATGCTAGAATAGGATGCTCATGAGCAGTTCAATTCTCTTCCCCATGGATGCATTGATTCATGGGAAGAAATTAAGAATGTTTTTAAAATTCAGTATGGTGATAGGGTTGATCCCAAGTTTCTCTTGGCTGAGTTTGAAAAAATTAAGAAGAACCCCAATGAATGTGTGGAAGAGTTTAATACATGATTTAACAAGACAATGATGATGATACCTAAGAACATTAGGTCTAGTGATATAGCCTGCCTGATTAAATATTGTGATGCCTTTGATAAGAAGGTTGTGTATTAATTGAGGGATAAGGTTCCCACCAACCTGAGATTGGCATTCATTATGGCCATCCAAATTGAAAAAAACATAAAGGCTATGGGAAATCCCATGAACAAGCATACTAATGTAAAATTAGTTAATCTAGAAACAATGTAGTCCACTAAGACAATCAACCTTGAGGAAACTATGAAAACTTTGGCCTTTAATATCAAAGAGATGTCCTGTAAGTTGGCTAGACCTGAGAAAGGGTTACATCATGGGTCTATAATTTAGGATACAACTCTAAATTCAAATCAATAATAAGGTAGGCCTACTTTCCACATTAGGGATAATGATAGAGGGAATAAGTCTTCACGTGATGGCAGAAATCAGAATAGAATTTTTGGGAAGGAAGTGCTTGATTAGTTAACTACTGAGGTGGATGTTATGAATTATGATATAGACATTTATTGGTATGATAAATGATTCCTTTCACATCCTCCTTGTGATACTATTGAACCAATTGATGAAGATATGAATGAACCTGAGTCTGCATCTAATGATGATGATATTTTGATGTTCAATTATCAAGTCTCCCAAAACAAAATGTTTTCCTCCTCAAAATTAGTAAGTGATACTACTATTGACCAATTTTGGAGTGCAGAACAAAAGGTATGTGTCCCAACATCTAAATTTACTTGTGATGTTAATATGACACAAGAAGATGAATTAACTAATCATGATTTCAAATTATTACGTTATGTGATGATTAGAAAAATTTATGGTGAAATTCCTTAAGTTGAGAATAGAGAACTAATAACTAATGTAACAATTACCCAAGAGAAAGAATATAGTCTTAGAAGAAGGAAACAAAGTGTTACTCCTCAATACACTACCCCCGTAAATCCAAGGGTAGGGGATGTAAATAAAGAGATAATGAAAACTACATTAGTCCTAAATTCCTCCAAGCTATCACCCATTTCCAAAATTTTCCAAACCAAGAGGTGCTCCAACCAATAATAGATTACCCTTGCTATCTAGTATCCCTAAGGGTGAAAATGATGTTATAATAAATCCATCCTTAAAGATTTATGTTAAACATGCAAATTCATCCCAACCCATTTCACTTTAAAATTTAAATGATTATATTCTAGCTGAAGGTGTTATCACCCTTCCACCTAATACTCTTCTTCCTCAGTATAACATGTGTGATATGGCCCAAGTATTAAGTCAACTAAAAATCACCATGCCACTTGTTGAGTTATTGTGAATACCTGAACCTAGGAAGAGGCCATTTGAATACTTGGAATTTTATGAGAGTACATCTGCAAATGAAATAACTTCACCCCAAACACTCCAAGAAAATGATGAAGACTCAAAAGAGATTGTTGAACCCGCTCGATAAGTCTATTTGGGGACTGCACTGGTAGAAATTTAGTTGAATGTGGACCCATTTTATACAACCCTTCTAATTAATGTTTTGATTATTCATAATTATATGCTTGATTCTAGAGTCTCTTGTAATGTGATGCCCCTAGTTGTCCTTAATGAGATCAGAGTGAAAATTATATTTGAATTTAGAAACTGATATGCCATGGATTCATGATAGGTACTAGTTATTGGACAAGTACAAGGGTTGGTAGTGAAGTTTATGATGCATCTAGGTAAATATTTGAAAATGGGCGTGGTAGTTGTGGATTGCCTACCTAAGTAGGGGATGTTGTTGTCATGAAAATAGGTTGATAGCATGGGTGGAAGTGTACAAATAGATTTGTATTATGCCACCATTTTGTTGGAGGTTAAGATGGTTCAACTTTATATGGAACTGAAGATGCTAGATGTAATTGAAGATATAAAACATGCTCTAAATGAAATGTTGTAAAATTATGTGGAATTGGGAAACTTAATTAGGAATGTGGATTTTGTTAAAAAACCATCATTTTTTCATGTTGATTCTGATAATGAACATATTGTTTTGAGAATTTTATTTGATAGGACTTTCTCAAATCTTTGAAATGGAGATGGGGTTATCTTTTATGGCCCTAAAAATAACTGTTTTAATTTTTATTGTAAGCTTTCCTTTTAGTGGACAAATGACATTATGGATCATGAGGCACTCGTACTTGGTACTCAAATGATTGCAGTTAATAAATAAGCTTACTTGTAGCTGATGAATAACTACCAAGATTGTTTGTCTTGGTCTTATCTAGATTTGAAGTCAGATAGAAACGATTTTTTTCAATATCACATCTTGTTATAGCCTAGTAGAAATACTTTCAGGCAAGTTTAGAGATTGATTAACTTCATCATAGCTACCAAGCTACTATAAAATTTAAAGAAATTTAGGGATGATAAGATATCACAGCTGCCAATTAATGGTAGACATTTGAAACATTTCCTAGACTGAGTACGTAACTTGTGTAAAGTATTGTATAGTTTTGTTGATTTGTTGTTTTTTTCCTCTACTTTGGTCCTTGTTAATGTAGTTATTTTTGTCACAAGTTTGTATTCAGATCCTCCTGATCTATTTTTGATGATCTACCTTATTTGTTGAGTTTTTGTGGGTTTTTGCTAATAAATTACTGAAGTGATGACTCCATGCCCTAAGGGATTATCACTTGGTCTTATTTTCTATGGATCTTCTCACACCCATAGGGGATGTACATCCATAGGTGAGATCCATTGTTGGTGTTTGAATCTACACTAAGCATTTGTGTCATTTTTCAAGGAAAGAAGGCATGGGAAATATAAGCCCATGTGATACTAATGCAAGAAACATAGCAAAAGTCTTAATTACACACTACAAGTGGCCTATCCATGTGGAGGTACAAGGAATAAATTTTTTTTCTAAAGGTGGTGAAGTATGGGCCCACATGGAGTGTTCGGCTAAAATTTTGAGGGTAATTACAACTTTGCATATTGTAAAGTTGCAATTTGCCTCCCAAATTCCTAACCTTGTGAGAGTGGTTAAAAGAAAAGGCAAGACTAAATGAAATTTTGAATTGAAAATAGCATGGATATCTCCCAAGGCCATGCCATGAAGATGAAATCCATGGAATAATTTGAAAAGCCCCTGTAAAAGTGATAAAGTGGGACACATGGTAGAATGGTAGAGTTTTAAGGTCAATTTACAACTTTGAATGATTTGAAAATAAAGGATGAAAGTACATGGGGATTTGTGGTGGGAAAAGCACATGGTAAAATCACTTCTTAAAAATACAATATGAAAATTGTTCACAATCTCTGGATCCCATAGCAGTGCACCAAAGAAAAGGATGGTAGAAAAGGGAAGCCAGAATACAATCTATAAGTTTTCTAAATTGCAAATTGTTGATTGAGTTATAGATCCCATAGAGAGGAAAGGAGGACCATGTATAGTAAAAGATAAAATGGCAAAGAACTAGACCTAGGATTTAACTTAGTAAATTGTGAACTTGCAAAGTGCAGTTGACTTTTTGGATCCTGTAAGAAAGGAATGATGAAAATATTTGCTGGAGAGGTAAATCACAATTGCAAGTTTGAACTTAAAAGGAAAAATTTATATTGTAGTTAATATTCCTGTGGCCATGTATTTCAAAAAGTATACCAACACTATAAAACATAATCCCATGTATCGCCTTAAGGATAAGTGGTGCTAGATGAAAAAAATGTTCTAGATGTGGTTGTGTATGCTTGATGCTTATAAAATAAATTTTTATGGGGTTGGCAAGTCCTGCTACCTTAGACAACCTCATTTGATATACAATATTTTATGAATGGTCCTACATGAGATGCATTTTCTCAACTTTTAGGGTTGCTGAAGGGTGAGAAAATAATGATTGATCTAATAGTTCACACCCAAATTCAGTTTGCTACTATGAACAATTGATTAATATTGTAAGAAATGGGTGTATTACTATTGGAGCTTGGTTGTGCTAATTTAACATTATGAATGGGTCAATCTCATGGTAAATCAGTAATGAATATTGGGCTTGATGTCTATATCTCCTCATCTAGGCGTAATCCCATCATGGTTTAGCCACTACCTTTCCAGCATGGTGGTAGCTTTGGGCCATTTCAAATTGGATTTATTCATCCAATATCTAGGCTTACTAGAGGAATTGTATAAACAAACAAGTGCCAAGAAATATCAATATACATATACACTCAGATTAAACACTAGTTATTATAGGGGGTTTAGTAATTCTCATTGCAAATGCTAATCATGGAAACCAAACAAGTGCTCCCAAAAGTTTAAGGCTAATAGGTTAGATGGGTAATGGTATAACAACTTCTAGGAAGATTGGGTATGTCTGTGTGGTGCTTATTAAAATTATTATTGTAGTTGTTCCTATATGCCCTCTTACTGAGGAAACTAATGCAATAAATGATGTTTTTTCATCCATTTTTATCAAGATTTTAGTTTTTGACCTCTATGCATGGTGTTCCAATAATAGGTGTGGCTCAGGCTACAATAGAGGTCCAATCAAGTGGAATTGATGGTGCTCATAAACAGTAAATAGGAACTATGAATTTTGATCAAGCTCAGGTAAATTCAATTTTAGCCCAACTTCAAACACATGCCCAAAATTTACATCATGTCATAATTTTAACTACAATGTCCATTATTCAGGCTTGACACACCCTTCAGACTTGACATTTAGGGAGCATGGAGCTAGGAATATCATCTCAATAAGTTATCTCTTTTAGGGGGTATTGTTCCTTATGAGGAAATTGGAAAGAATGGTGAATGCTAGAATTATAGATATGATTGATAAAGGTAATGGTCATTCCAAGAAAGGATATTATGAAAGGAGTTATGGTGATGTGGATGAAAAATGATCATTCAAACCCTAGGATAGCATTAGAAGTTCAAATCAAGGGGCTAGGAAGTGAAATCTTATATATGGTTGGCTTCTGAGAAACGTTTCTAGAGGGTACTTTTCTAAACTAGGTTGGAATGGAGTTAGGTGGAAAGTCAAAAAATGGCATGTTTCAAAATTTACAAATGAGGCTCCAAAGTCCATGAGATATTTTGGTGGGAGAAGCAACTTGAAAAACAAATCTTTAAAATGTAAGTTTCAATGTGTAGTCAACTCTGCCAATCCCCTCGATCAACCCAACATAGAAGAAGTTAACTCAAGTGGAGTTCCATGGAGATTTTAGAGAAGAATGAAATTTTGCACTTTTGCAAGTGTGAAAATTCCAAATTTTACTTGGATCTCCCAAACCTTCTAGTCAACACTAGTCAAACATCAGATCCTAGTTCAAAGCTTTACTTTCAAGGCCAATTGTAGTTTTGTAATCTTGCAAATTGCAATTTGCACTTGGATTTCCCAGTTCCCCGAGGGAACTTTTGATGGGAATTGCAATTGTAATTTACAAGTTACAATTTGAACTTGGAATTTCCAATTCCCTAAGGGAAATTTTGAGGGGAACTACAATTACAATTTTCACATTGCAATTTTCACTTGGAGTTTCCATTTCCCTATAAGAACTTTTTAGGTGAACTACAACTATGAATTACAAGTTACAAATTTTTAAGTTACAAATGTGCTACTAAGTTCAAAATTTTCCCAAAGCAAATAAAGTATAAAATTACTAATGGGATGAAAAGTTACCCATAAGGCTAAAACATGAAAATTAACGCATTTAAGCACTAAAATAGTTGATGGCAACCCTAAAGAGTCAAATGTGAAAAAATCAAAGTGTTGAAAGTCATATTAAAGTAAATAGGTGAAGAAGGTAAAATTAACCTAAGTCATGAATTTTTCAAAGTATTTTTCTTGTTTGAACACATCCATAGGAGAAATATTACATGTTTGTAAGATCAAGGTGGGCTAGTACAAATAAGATCATTCAAATGGCCATGGATCTAGAATATTCTCATGAAATCATTATAAAGCAGGGGTGTTCTTTGGTGTGCATAAGAGGAAGGGTATCTACCCATAAGTTTCAAATTATGCAAATGAGTGGTCCAAGGCATGTCCAGGCATTTTCATAAGAAGATAAATGGTTTTTTAGATCTAAGGCAAATATTCTCCTTCAATATCAAATGAAATGCATTTCCAGCCAAGCACAACAAGGGTTTGATATAAATCTTCATCATTTCATGTAGAGGTAGTTACAATAATCAGTTTTCTTGCAAAGGCATGAAGATTCTAGGCATGGAAAAGAGCATATTCTAGTAAGAAACATCTTGGTAGAACATTGAGGGTTGATTGCAGGTTTATAAAATTTCAAGTTACAAGTCCTCTTTTTCAAGGTGGCTATTGGTTGTTAGTTTTTTCTAACTCTAGTTTCTTCCAAATTTTATGATCCATTACTATGTGTTGTATCTATTACTAAGGTGGTTATAGTTGAACAACCATTATCAAGCTCTAAGAGCATTGTAATATGTCTCCCATATCCAACAAGGAGTAAACTCACCATTCTTGTCTCCATAGTAGCATTTAGGAACACTGAAGTATGTAATATTTCCTTTCAAGATAATGCAAAATACTTATGGTTTTTAAACTTTCCTATTGATGAAATACAATAGTGTGTTTTACAAGATCTACTAATTGGATATTTTTTTAATGTCCATTACTAGTTGTCATCTTTAGCATATATCTAGGTTATAAACCCCTTTTTGCATTGTGATTTGGAAATATATTTTTGATAACCTCTTAAGGGTACCCTGAGTTTATGGATTCAATGGAAAAAAGCATTTAAAATTCTATTTTTAGTGTATTCTATAGGGTTTCAAGAATCATTTGGGGATTTGCATTGTATTGGCATCAATAGATGTAAATCACTCCTGGTATTTCCTTTTAGCTTGTATTTAAATTTTTATACATATTTGTAAATAAGTGATGTCATGAATGTTCAACTAATCCCTACTATTTGAAAACCACTGGCACACCAATCTTTTTTATAACTACCGAACTCATCCTACCCATTCCTACCCTAAAAATAATACACCCTATTGCATATGTTCAGTGTTATCTACCTATAGATTCATAAATCTTTCCTACTAAAAACGTATTTTTGTTTTTTGCTTTGAATCCCAACATTGAAATCTTCCATTTGACCCCCTATTGTTGAAAATGTATTTAGAGATGAAGGTTA